>JAJMZN010018747.1:0-11960 GCA_023807165.1 Diplodinium dentatum
GTTTTTTTAAATTTTCCTTCTTTACAATAAAACAATTTATAGGACCAATATGGATATTTAAAATATTCTTTAATAGAAGTACCATAGTACTATAAATTTTAATTTCATTAAAATATTTTTCCAATGTAGTTTCATATTTATCAATTCCTCTAATATAATTTAGTTCATAATAAAAATATGATTCGAAATCTTAATCTCCAATGGGCCATAGTAGTATATAGAAATGTGCTATAAAATTTTATAAAATTCTTTTTTAAAATGTTTGGTTCAATCATATTGGCTTATTCTCCAAAACATTAAATTCCTTTCATTTTCTGATGCATAATTAATCATCAAAAAAATGATTCTATTAACCTTACTTCTATTTGTAGGGGAATTAAAGATGATTGTAATTGGAAATTAGATAAGGGCTAGAAATTAGGAACCACTAATCGTCGAATTCTAGGGTAGGGAATTGAAAATCAATTCCTAGATTTCTGGAAATCCTATGGTATTTTTGAATTTGTCAAAATCCATAAATCAAAAAACTCAGGTAATAAATCAAAAATTCAACAAATTATTATACAAATTAATAAAATAAAATATATTCTATTTATTTTATATATTTTGATATTTAAAAATTTATGGTAAAACTAACATTTTTAAATGATTATAAAATTCAGATTATTTAAACATAAAAATTTAAAAATATTTACAATATAATATAAATAATATATATAAAATTTTCAAAATAAATATAATATCTAATATAAAAGATAATAAGAGAAAGAATAAAAGAATAAAAGAATAAAAGATTAATATAACTAAATGAAAAATAAACATTTGTAAAGGTAAAAAAATAACACTATCCCCAGAAGGAAAAAGAATATGAAGATAAATCAGATAAAATGAATTAATAATAAAAATCAAATTACAATCTTTAATTTAAATTTTTAGTATGATAAAAATTATAGCTGATTAAAAAAATAGAATACCGTATTTTACGTATTCTTACCCTCTTCGTAGTCTAACCCCTTTTGTCATTTTTGCCAAATTTTTGAAAGTAAATTTTATTATTTTTTTTTACGTAGTCTTACCCCTCCCTCCCTCGGAGAATGAATTTTAGCAAAAAAGCATATCATTTTTCTCCAATTTATTTCGGAATTAAAAATAATTTAAAAAGTAAAATTTTGAATATTTTACGTAGTCTTACCCCTTTTGCTGTTTTTGGTGAAATTTTTTGGCAAGGGGGGGGGGGTAAGAATACGTAAAATACGGTAATTCAAAGAATTAAATTATTAATAATAATAATATATTTTTCCAGAATAATTGTTTTTATTAGTATTTTTATTACAAAAAAAAATATGATAACTGAGGGATTCGAACCCTCGCCCTATTCGTAAAAGTATCTTAAACTACTGTCTTAGACCAATCGGCCAAATCTTTATCGTTAATTTTATTTTAGAAATAATTGTATTTAAACCTATGTTTAAATAAAGATCATATTCTTAATAAAGCTTCAATATTAAAATGTGAAAGGTTTTAAATTAATTGAAATAATTCATAAATATTTTATTATTAAATTTAAAAAAAAATTAATTAATATTTATCTTAAATACTGAATATAAAAATAATTATTAATTAAAATGACATTAATGTCTTTTAAACTTAAACAAGATTTAAACTCATTCAAAAAAGGAAAATTATCAAAATTTATACAATTTTTTATTGTTCTCATATTATTACAAAATTCATTCCAAAACGATAATGAGCCAAATACAACAATTAGAAAAATCTCAAAAGTAAATCTTCTCCTACCAATTTGCCCAAAAACAAATTGTAATGGAGTTTATGCAAAATTAATTGCCTATAATGGTTGTTATGAATGGAAAGCAGAAGACCCTTCTTTAATTCAAATTGAGCCTATACATAAGCCAGAAGATAATTATAATTGTTTCAGTGAAGTTTATATTTATACAAAATCAAAATCTACAAAAGAAATTACATATGTCTCCGCCAAAGATAAAAAGACAAATGAATATTTCAAATGTAAAATAGGATTTGCTGAAGTTTCAAAAATTTCAATTGAAAAAAATTTTGATACTATTAATGTTGGTGAAATTTTTGAATTACATGTATTAGCCCACGATGATAGAGGAAATATTTTTTCTTCTTTAGAAGGTTGGAAATTCAATTGGAAGATTTTAAATGGACATAATAATGCTCAATTAATAAAATTTATTGACCATGGAAAAGTTGAAATTGGAGATAAAAGAGAAAAAATTGAAAAAGAAGGAAGTAATGCTGATATTATTTTAATTAAAGGATCTCAAACAGGAAGGGTATTGGTTAGTGTTGAAATTCAAGAAGATGATTTAAAAAATAAAGGTATTACAAATCAAAGAGAATTATATATTATTGAACCTTTTAAAATTATTCCTGATAATGAACTATATATTATACCTAAAGCTCAATATAATTTTGATTTAATGTATACTAATTCAAAAAAGATTATTCCTAAATATGAACATAAATATTTTAAATGGTCAGTCTCGGATGAAAATTGTGGAAAAATTAAAAATTTTGGAAATTTTTATTCAAATGATATTGGATGTACTGTAAAAGTTATTGCCCAAGATACAAGATTGGAAAAATTTAATACAGATGAAGTAACAGTACATGTTTTATATCCAAATAGTATTGATATTGGATATTTAGAAATAAATGAAAATGATAAAACAATAATGGAAAAAATTCAAACTGAAAATAAATTACTAAATTTCAATTTATCTCCAAACTTTAAATTAGTTGAAGGAAAACATTATGTGTTTAAAAATTTTTTAATGTATGATGACCAACCAGTTTATTACAATTATAATAAAGTTAATTTTGACTTTGATTTATCAAATTTAAATAATTTTGTATATAAAAATAAAATTAATTTCAAAAATAACAATGAACTTGCAACTTTAACTACTCAAAAGCCTATGGAAGAACAAACAATTCAATCATCAGTCACAATTGAAAAGGATAAACCTTTAATTATTAAAAAAAATGTAATTATTTATGAAAAAGTCAGAATCAAAAAATTTAATATGCCATATTTCACTTTACCATATTTAGGCTTTGGAAATAATATAAATAATAGAGAAACAATTTATGGACAAGAATTGTACTTAATAGTTACAGGGGGAACTGGAAATTATATTTATACTTCTTCTGATTCAGGAATTGTTGATATTATTCAAGATAGTTATTTAATTTCTAGAAACAAAGGAAAAGCTAATATTAAGGTATCTGATAAAGAAATAACTTCAAATAATGATAATATAGATATTTATGTAAAGGATATAAATAGTTTTACATTTATGGAAGAAAGGCAAGAAATACAAATTGGAAATAATTTTGCCGTTACTCCTATTGCCCTACAACAGAATAAAAAATATGATATACAAAATATATTTACTAATTGTTCTAATATTAAATTAACTTATAAAAATAACGATAATAATTTAGCAGAAGCTCAAGAAGACTTTTTTAACAGAAACAATAATAATAATAATAAATTTAATCAAATGAGTAGATATTATCAAATTAAAAAATATATTAATAATAATATTGAGCCTATAAGTGAAAAATTATCTTTAATTAAAATAAAAAATAATACTGATGAATATGATTATATGGATTATTCAAATTTTGGAATATGTGGAAGTGATGCATTTGTTGCTGTCCAAGAAGGTTTATTAAAATTATTTTATGAAAGTATTTTAAATGTAAAAGATAAATTTTCAGAAAGTATTAATACAAATACTATAAATTCAATTAACCCAGCAAGTATTTATATATATTCCCAAATGGAAATAAAAAATATTTTTTCAGATAATTTTACCAAATATATAATTAATAAAAATAAATTAGAAAATCCAGATTCAGAAAAAAGGTTTGTAATTGCAGAAGGTAGTGGAATCGAATTACAATTAAAAGGTGGAATAATACCTTGGACTGGATATCAAAATGACTTTATTGAAGAAAAATTAGTTATAGAATCAAATGGTGATAAAATTTATAATGCTGATAAAATTTCAAAATATTTCAAATTTACTAACAAAAAAGAAAAAATAATATTTGCTCAATGTAATAAAAAAGGATATGAATATGATTTTATTATTAAAGTACATAATAAAAAAGATATGACTTTAATTAATCCAGGGGAATCAATAGTTAAATTTACACTATCATGTGAAAATCCTGACCATTTATCTTTGTTTTTATTATCACAAACTAATAATTTTTTAAAAACTGATGATTTTATTCTTAATGAAATATTTAATGATCCACAGAAAAAAGGTATTGAATATTTTGTCAAAAAAAATTCTACTGATATTGCCCGTATTTATGCTTTTAGTAAAGAAAAAAGAATTTTTGCAAATATTTCAAGTTTAAGAGGAAATTATGAAAAAAAGAAGCAAGAATTTTTCAAAATTTTAGAAAAAGATAAAATTGTAAAATATCCTACTGATTATATAAAAGATAAAGAAATTATTGAAAATGTATATTCTATAGATAATCAAGAATTTATACAAGATTATATTTTATTTGAAAATATAGATATATCAAAACAAAATAAATTTGAATTAAAATATAACTTAAAAAATAATATAAATAATCAATATATTTATCTACAAATGATTGATGTCCCAGAAATATACCCTCAAAATGCTTCAGTATATGTAAGAGAAGATAATATATATCCTTTATCAATAGAAAAGGGTTCAGGTGATTTTAGTTTCAAATTAAGTGATGAAAACTTAGCCAAATTTAATTATGACAAAAATAACAGAAAATTATTTATAACACCACTAAAACAGGGAATTTTAATAGTAAAAGTAATAGATAACCAGTTAGGTACTGGATTTAATTATGAAGCAAAAAGTACTTTATATTTAAGTGATGTAAGTAGAATATTAGTTTATGGTGGTGGGCTTTTAATGAATAATAAATCAACAATTTTAGGAATTGAAGTATTTGATTCTTTTGAAAATAAATTTTCTGAAGATCAACAAAAAAGAATACCTTTAAGATTAAATGAAACACTTTATGGTATAGATGTATCTTTTTCTGTAAATAATACTCAACTTAATGTTACAGGACTTAATGGAGGATTATATCCTATAATTGTTAAAGATGATTCAAGTGATATAGTATCTAATATAGCAACTGTTGAAGTTTTTGATAGATTAGAAGTTTATCCTCCATATTTATTATTAGTGCCAGGATCTTCTTATACTTTATCTGTTACTGGAGGACCAAAAAATAAAGAAAATGTTATAATTAAATATGAAATACAAGATGATAAAATTGCAAATGTTTCAGAAAATTATCCCGATGTTTATGGAAAAATATACGGAGAAACAAATTTAAAAATTAGTTTAATGTATAAATATGACTATAATAAAATATATAATATAAATGATGATAAACATATTATAAATAAAACAGATTTATTATGTATTGAAAATGTTCCAATAAGAGTTGACTTTCCTGATAGAGTTGAAATTATAGGAGCTGAAAATGAAAGGACTATTTATTCAAAATCGACTATTAGATTATTAGCAGCTTTAAAAAAAGGAGGTGAAGTATTTACTTATGGAACAGGGCCTTTTATATTTAATTGGAATATAGATAATAATATAGCTGCAAAAATAAAATATTTTATGAAAAAATCTTTATATCAAAAAGAAAATGAAAACAAAGAAATAGCTAAAAAAGATAAAGATTATGATGAAAATTGTGAGGAATGTGAATCATTATCATTAGTTGCAACAAAAGAAGATCATAATCCAGCTAATTCAATAGGTGTATTTTTATCAACATATGAAGAAGGAACTGTAGTAATATCTTTAGTTGTGACAATATCATATCCTTCTCCTTATACTATGCATAGACCATATAAATTTTCAACAACAGCAAAAGTTATTATTAATGATCAATTATATGTAGATTTACCTGGATTTTATGGAGAAGATTTAAAAAAAACAGGATTATATTTAATTCCATATAATGTTGATCATGATTTGCATACAAATAAAAAATTTGCTCAAATATATTCAATAATAAGACAACATGATGTAACCGATATAAATAATAAAAATGCTCAAATTATAACTATGACAGATTCAGGAAGAATTACAAGTTATTTCAGAAGTGGATTAGCCTATATAAGTATAACTCAACAAAATAATAAAGATAATTCAGTTCCAGTCATTTTACCAATTTTAGTTAATGATTTTTATAGTATATTTATAGAAAAAACACATACAATAATAGATATGGAAGTTGGACAAGATATGCTATTAAAAATAATAATACAACATTATTATGGGCTTTTATTTGCTGATAAATTTGAAAGACTACCATTAAAAGTAGTTGTTTCTCATCCAAATATTGCTAATGCTGAATTAATTGAATTTAATTCTAAATTAAGAATAAAAGCACAAAATATAGGAGATACAAATATTATATTATTCCATCCAGAATCCCGTAAAATATATGATGTCTTTAAATTAAATGTTGTTCAGCAAACAACTTTATTAAATAAAATAATAATTTCTGTAGGGGGTACAATTAATTTCTTAGGAAAAGATTTAAATAAAAAAAAAGAATTAATGAATAATGGGGAATGGATAAGTGATAATACTAAAGTTATGAAAGTAGATAAAAATGGTATAGGTACTGCACTAAGTGAAGGAGAAGCAAATATTATTTTAAAAGAAAAAAATTCTCAAAAAATAATAACTTCAACAAGAATATTTGTAAGAAGAATTTATAGAATAGCTTTTGATAAAGATAAATTACCTAAATCATTTAGTGATATTAAAAAAAATGGATTAGAAATTCATAATAAATATGAAATCCCCCCAGTATTATATACAAATGATGATGAAGTATTTACTAGTAATGAAAATGATAAATTAAGTATTATAAACCAAAAGATAAAAGTAAAATGTGAAAGTGATTCTTCAAATTATGTTAAAGCTGATGAAATTAATAAAGATAATAATAATTTATGTATTTTTACAATAAGAGAAAGTTCATTTAATGATAATAAAGGAGGATGGGGTAAACAACAAGATAAGCCAAAAGATATAAATATACAATTAACAGTTGAAGATTATAATAAAAATAAAAATAATGTTCAAGAAAGTATTCCTTTCTTTAGTTCATTTAAAATAAAAAATAATTTACGTACAATTAATTTATCTTATAAAGAAAGAGAATATTTTATTCAAATTGATAATTTAAATGATTTAGATATAAAAATAAGTAATGATAAATTAGTAAAAATAGAAGAAATAAATAAGGAAAAAAAATATATTAAAATAAAAATACCTTATTCTGTAGATAATGATTTTAGTGGAGTTATTTTATATTTAGCAAATGTACTTACAGGACAAAAAGAAGAAATCACTATAAATTATAATAGTAGTGGGACAACTAGTGGGGCTGGTGGAGCCTTTCAAAGTATAACAGATTTCTTTTTTGTACTTATTTTGACATGTCTTTTATTATTTATTGCTTATTTCCTAATATTTTCAGAAAGAAAAAATCCTAATTTAGGAATGCCAAATATGAATTTTAATAGACAAACTACTTTTCCTGGAACTGGTTATCCATCTACTAATCCTAATAATTTCCAATAATTATAAATATAATTAAAAAATAATAATTTAAATAATTTTTAAAATAATTAAATATTTAATTTATTATTATAGATTATTTTTGAGTTCATGATTTTTTTTGAGAAAAAGAATAAAAAAGAATTTCTTAATTATATTGTGCTCTTGTTTTTGAATTTTGCTTTTGCTTTTTTTGGTTTCTAATAGATATTTCTATATTTGTATTTTTTTGATTTCTTATTTCTCTTTAATCCATTTTATTTCTCATTTGTTTTAGTTTTTTTTAAAAAAATTCCCCATCAGGGAATTGAACCCCGTCTTTCTCAGTGGAGCTGAGTTATCATACCAATAGATCAATGAGGATTATTTAATATTTGGAAAAAAATTGAGGATTTAAAAAAATACAATTAGAGAATTTTTTTCAATTTTCTCTTTTATAATTTATCAATTATTTTAATAATATTTAATTCTATTTATTAAAATATATTATTTAAATATAAAAATAATATAATTTAAAAAATATACAAGACTTTTAATTTTTTTTGGAAATTTGAAGGGGGTAATATTTACCAAAAAAAGCTAATTTAGAAAAACTTAAGGGAAAATGAAATGGAATGAAATCTAAAAAAAGAAGGGAGGGTTATAAGCTGTTAAGGGATTATAATGCTTCACTTATGGAAATAAATTAAAAAATAATATTAGCCTTGCCTAATTTACCAGGAAGAAGAAATAAACTTATTAAAGCTTATTTCCTCAGGTAAATTGGGCAAATTAATTAGATAAATAAAGTAATTACCGTATTCCTAGAAATAATACCCCCCCCTCAGGAACCAAAATTTGCCATTTTTTTTAGGGGGGGATTATTCGAAGATGATGTATTCTATTTTCCAAAAAAAATTTTGAAATTTGAAATCCGAAATTTTTGGGGGGGGAATTAATCCGCTGCTGAATCAATTCTATTATAAGTTTCAAAAATATCCTTTTGATTGATTAATTCATTTAATATATTTTGGCTCTTAGAATAACCCCCTCAAAAAATGGTCAATTTTTTTTTCCTCAAGGGGGATTATTTCTATGAATACTGTAATTAATTTTAGATAGAATATCAAAATGTTATTTATTGATCTTTTAAATTTAATAATTTTTTTTGATAGTACTTTATTTAATTTCTTATAAATTAAATTATTTTTTGAAAAAAAAAAATTTGTATTTGTTTTTTTAAATTTATCCTTTTAGTTTATTAAATAAAACTCAATTTAAAAATTTATTGGAACATTAAATTGATTTTAAAATTACAGTAAGTAAAACCTTATAGTCCTCTGATAGTTTATAACTCCACTAGATTTTTAGATTCATTCAATTTCATTTTCCGCTAAGTAATTCTAAAATAGCTTTTTTAATGACACCTTATTACCCCCAATAAACTTCTAAAAAATATCAAGGTCCAGGGGGGTTATAAGGTGCCACTTGCTATAAATGGAAAATGAATCTAATGAAAAAATTATTAATCTTTTTTTATTATTTTACTCTTGTACTTAAAATAAAGACTTTTAATTATATAAAATATATAGATAATGGCTTTTTCACTCATATATTGAAGGGGTAATAAATAGAAAAAATTCTTATTTTCCCTAAAGATAAATACAAAAAAATTAATAATTTTCTAAATTAAAGATAATTTACATCTAAGTTGGTATAGAAAAATAAAAATAAAGGTTAATAATTCCATAAATTCCTCAATATCAAATTCTTCCTCTTCAGGAGGGAATTCAGATGATGAAAATAATTTATATGACGATTATCAAGGGCCATTTACTTATCCTTCAGAAGATATTATCAATCAAGAAATTCAATTAAAAGATAATAATATTATTAAAATTATTAATCAAATTGGGAAATCCATATATAAACCTAAAGAAAAAGATAATATATTACCATATAAGTCTGATTATAGCCCCATATTTTTCTCCAGGGTATTATAAATATCTAATCCATCATTTGCAAAAATTCTGAAAAAGCTGAGGGTGACATAAATCATTTGCATTCTATATTTTAATTAATTCATAAAAGTTAAAATATTATTATCCCACATTTTGGTATTTTTTTTGGGGGATTCTAATCAGACAATTCAATTTTTTCATTTTTAGGGAGATTAGAATAAAATTAAGAAGAATTTAGTGGGAGTTATTAACAGACTAGTTTGAAATTTGGAAAAATAGGTGTGTCTAAAAAGACTTTTACAGTAATTCAAATTTTAATTTACAATTTTTTTTTTCATTTCTAATATAAAATTGAGGAAATGTTTATATTAATATAACCTAATATATACATTACCAATTATAAAAAATATCTTTTTCTTTAGGAATAGCAATAACATTCTCACTAGATTTCATATCTTCTAAAAAATTACCATTAAAATTATAATTATCTCTATTTACTTTAGGAAAAAAAGGAGGTGTTAAAGATCTATGCAATAATCCTTCCCAATCGAAATTGTCAAAAAATGGTTCTTCAACTATTTCTAAAACACCTCTTTTAGTGCATCCTAATCTTTTATTAACATTAACATTTAAAAAATGTTTAATTATTAATTTCGTATTTTTATTAAAATTTTTGGGAAAACTAATTTTTCCTGATTTTATTTTTTGATATAGTTTCATAGGTTCAGAATCAAAAAAAGGAGTATATCCTACTACCATTTCATATAATAAAATACCTAACTGCCAAAAATCAACGCTTTTATTATAGCCCCCTTGATTAATCATTTCAGGTGAATAATATTCTGGACTTCCTACCAAAGAATAAGTAAAATCATTTTTTATTTTTTTAGAAAAACTGAAATCTGTTAATTTAATATATCCATTTTCATTGATAATAATATTTTCAGCTTTTAAATCTCTATACAATATTTATTATAATATTTTACCAAAGAATAAATAAATTATATTAAGATTTATAATATAATTAAAAATATTACTATAAAATCCTTTTAAATTCCCGCCCTCAGAAATTCAGCAATTTTTGAAAAATGAAATCTGGACTATTAATTCCCCCAGAAAAATTTTTTAAAAATCATATTTCTGTTCTGATCTATTCTAATTTTATTGCAATTTTAAGAATAATTCAAAATTTGATGATTTTTCAATGATTTCGGAATTAATAATTCCCACCCCATAAAATTTGCCCAATTTTCGTTTATGAGGGGGGAATTAGAAAGGGTTTTAAGGTAATACTTTTTTAATTTAAATATAAAATATGATGTTTTTTCAGAAATTAAATTAAATAAATAGGATATATTACCGTAAAAGTAGGATTAGTACCCCCGTCTTATTAACGCCCCCCCTTCGAAATTTTCTCTTGTCCTGTAATGAAGATTCTCGTAATAATGTCCCCTCCAAAAAAAAATTTTTCCAAATTTTATTTTTTAAAGAATGTAAAATTTTGCAAGATAGTTACCTTGTGAAAAAATGAAAAAATCACAAGGTAGGTACATTGTGAAAAATGAAAAAATCACAAGGTACCTATCTTGAGAAAAAATGAAAAAATCATAAGGGGATGGGGGATTGGGCCAAATCCAATCTTGAGAAAAAATGATAAAATCATAAAGTAGCTACCTTGTGAAAAAAAAGAATAAATCACAAAGTAGCTACCTAGTGAAAAAAAAGAAAAAATCACAAAGTATTTACCTTGTGAAAAAAAAGAATAAATCACAAGGTATCTACCTTGTGAAAAAAATGAAAAAATTATAAGGTACCTACCTTGAGAAAAAATGAAAAAATCAAAAGTTAGCAATCTTGAGATTTTTTCATTTTTTTCATAATCGTTTTAGTGCCCCCCGCTCTCTGAAAAAAGGTCTTCGCATTGTAAGAGGGGACTAATACACTTTTACGATATTTTTTTTTTATGTAAATAATCTAAAATTGTTATAAGGGAAGCAATATAAAATTGTGCATATTCTAATGGTAGTTTTTTGCTTTTTTTTATAAACATTTTCAATGGTTCTCCTAGAATATATTCAAATAAAAAGTATAAATATTTTGGATCGGTTGTATTAATTCCATAAAAATCAATAATAAAAGGATGATAAATTTGCAAAAGATTCGTATATTCATTATATACATGTTCAGCAAATTTATTTTGAATTATGGCACTTTTTTTGAATATTTTTATTGCATATAATTTTTTTGTTGTTAATTTTTTACAAAATGCAATATAACCATAATTATATCTTGCAATTTTGACTCCTATTTCAAAATCATTTAAATTAAATCTTTCTATATTATTTAATAAATGATTTTGACT
>JAJMZN010018748.1:0-11907 GCA_023807165.1 Diplodinium dentatum
GAGTATTATAATGACAAACGAAAAAAAGATATTTTTAAAAAATTTTATATGGAATATATTAGGAACTGGTTTAAATTCATTTAATTCACTTTTTTTCTTAATAATAGTAACAAGAGTTATTGGAGTAAATAGTGATGGAATAAATGAAGCAGGAATATTTTCTATTGCATATTCTACAGCATTAATTTTATATACAATAGGATTATATTCTGGTCGTTTATGCCAAGTTACAGATATCGAAAATAAAATAAAAGATAAAGATTACATAGTAAACAGAGCAATTACAAGTATATTAATGATTGTAATTGCTATAGGTTTTGTGTTTATTAAGCAATATGATCCATACAAAATGGGAGTATTTATATTGCTTTGTGTATATAAAGCAACAGAAGCTTTTGCAGAAATTTTTTATGGTATTATGCAAAAAAATGAGTTATTATATAAATCAGGACAATCACTTACAATAAAATCAATAGGTGGTTTAATAATTTTTCTAGTTGCAAATTTACTTACTCATAATCTAATAGTTGCATGTAGCAGTATAGTAATTTTCAATATTGTCATAATGACAATTTTTGATTATTTATTAACAAGTAAAAAATTAATAAATTTTGATACAGAATTAAATATGCAAAATGTATGGAAAATATTTAAATCAGAATTCTTTGTTTTTGCTAATTCATTTGCAGGTATTTATGTTTTAAATGCACCTAAATATGCAATTGATACATATTTAAATGAAGATATTCAAGCTATATTTGGATATATAATGATGCCTGCAACTGTAATTACTTTATTTACACAATTTATATTTATGCCATATTTAAACAAATTGAAGGAATTATATGAGCATAAAGATATGAAAGGTTTTAACAAAATTGCTTTTGGAATAAAAATGGCTGTATTTGGTTTTGGAGTTTTAGCAACAACTGCTGCATTTTTATTAGGACCAGAGGTTTTAAGTTTAATATATGGTGTGGAATTACGTCCATATAGACTAAATTTGACAATTATTCTAGCATCTTATATAATGTATGGAATATCATATGTAAATTTAGTTTTGTTAACAACAACAAGAGATACTTTTGTACAATTTGTAGTTTACTTAATAACAATGGCTGTTGCATTTATTGGTTCAAATATATTAGTTGAAAAATTGCAAATAAATGGAGCAACAGTTTCTTGTGCTGTAACATTAGGAGTACAATTTATTTTATATACTATTGTTACTAAGATTATTTTAAAAAGAATCGAAAAAAGAATATCATGTGAAACATAAATTTAATTATATTTTACAAAAAAGTAGAAAGAAATGGAAGATAATATGAAGGTTGCAGTAATTATTGTTAATTATAATGATGCAGAACAAACTGTATTGTATGTGAACAAAATTAAAGAATATAAAAATATACAAAAAATTGTAGTTGTAGATAACTTATCAACTGAAAAAAATTCAATGAATATTTTAGGAAAGCTTGATGATGAAAAAGTAGTTGTTATTCAATCTGGAAAAAATGGTGGCTATTCATATGGCAATAATTTTGGAATGAAATATCTAGAAAAACAAAATGAAGTTTATGACTACATAGTAATTTCAAATGCTGATATCGAAGTTGAAGAAAGTGCAATAGATAAGTGTTTAGAAGTTTTTGAAAATGATGAAACAGCTGGAATAATTGCACCAAGAATGTATAATTCAGCTGGTAATCCAATTCGCAGAAGCAGTTGGAAAATTAGAACTTTTGCATTAGATGTTATTCATTCTACAAGACTTTTGGAATTTATATTTTACAGTAAATTACGTAAAGGCGAATATTCAAACAAAGATTATGAACAAGCTTTGCTTCAAGTTGAAGCAATATCTGGAGCATTTTTTATTATTAGATATGAGACTTTTAAAAAAGCAGATTTTTTAGACGAAAATGTATTTTTGTTTTATGAAGAAGACATTTTGGCAAAAAAAATGCAAGAAAATGGGTATAAAGTTTTTAGTAGAAATGATGTTAAATTTGTGCATTATGAAAGCAAGACTATTGGTAAGACGTTTAATTATTTTCATAAAATGAAACAATTATATAAAAGCAAGATGTATTATCATAAAAGATATAATAAAATTAACAGTTTGCAAATATTTATTTTTCAAATTTTAAATATTTGCAGAATGATTGAATTGTTGATAGAAATACCAATGAGGAAAATGTTAAATAGGTAGGTGAAATAAATGTTTAATAGAACTCAAACACATCAAATAAATATCGGAGGAACATTAATTGGTGGACAAAATAAAGTAGTTATACAATCAATGTGTAATACAAAAACAAAGGATATTGATGCAACTGTTAATCAGATATTGAAATTAGAAAAGGCAGGTTGTGAAATAATAAGAGTTGCTTGTTTAGATTTGGATGATGCAAAGGCAATTAGAGATATAAAAAAACAAATCCATATACCAATTGTAGCTGATATACATTTTGATTACAAAATTGCATTAGAGGCAATTAATAGAGGAGTTGATAAAATTAGGATTAATCCTGGAAATATTGGTGATGAAGAAAAAATAAAAGCTGTTGTGGATTCTTGCAAAAAACATAAAATTCCAATTAGAATAGGTGTTAATGCAGGTTCTTTAGAAAAAGAATTGCTTGAAAAGTATGGAAAACCATGTAGTGATGCTATGATAGAAAGTGCTAAACACCATATAGAAATTCTAGAGAAATTAGATTTTTATGATATTGCAATTTCTTTAAAAGCCTCAAATTTAGATATGTGTGTTGAAGCATATGAAAAAGCTGCAGAAGAATTTAAATATCCACTTCATTTAGGAATTACAGAAGCAGGAACTGCTTTTAGTGGAACTATAAAATCAAGTATTGGTCTTGGAATTTTGTTAAAACAAGGAATTGGAGATACAATGAGGGTTTCTCTATCAGATGATCCTATAGAAGAAATTTATGTTGCAAAAGAAATACTTAAAAATTGTGGACTATTCAATAAAAGCCCTAAATTAGTATCTTGTCCAACATGTGGTAGAATTCAATATGATTTAATTCCAATAGCAAAAGAAATAGAAAAGTTTTTGCAAACAATTGATAAAGATATAACAGTTGCAATAATGGGATGTGCTGTAAATGGACCAGGAGAAGCAAGAGAAGCAGACATAGGAATTGCAGGTGGAAATGGCGAAGGGTTACTTTTTAAAAAAGGTGAAATAGTAAGAAAAATAAAAGAAGAAAACATAATAGAAGAACTTAAGAAAGAAATTTTAGACTTGTAAAAAATAAAAAAATTGTATATAATAATTTTGAAAAACAGAGGAGGAAATTAGTATGAAAAAAGTAGCTATTTTAACAAATGGAGGAGATGCTCCAGGACTTAATGCAGTTATAAGAGCAATAGTAAAAACTGCTCAGACAAATGGAATTGAGTGCTATGGATTTATTGAGGGTTACAAAGGATTATTAAATAATGAATATGTTAGGTTAGATCCAAATGGAAATGCATCAGGAATTTTGGACAAAGGTGGAACTATTATTGGTACATCAAATAATACAAATGTGTTTAATTACAAAGTTGTAAAAGAAGATGGAACAGTTGAATATCAAGATTTATCAGATATTTGTGTAGAAAATGTCAGAAAAGCAGGATTTGACTGTATATTTACTTTAGGAGGAGATGGTACACAAAAGTCAAGCAGAGATTTATGCTTAAAAGGTGTAAATTGTATAGGAGTTCCAAAAACAATTGATAATGATGTGGCAAATACAGAAGCAACTTTTGGATTTAATACAGCTGTTTCTGTTGCAATGGAGGCTTTAGACAGGCTTCATACAACAGCAAATTCTCACCATAGAGTATTAACTTTAGAAGTAATGGGAAGATATGCTGGTTGGATTGCATTAGAGTCAGGAATTGCAGGTGGTGCTGATGTTGTATTAATTCCAGAAATTCCTTATGATATAAATAAAGTTGTAGAAAAGATAAATCAAAGAAAAGTTAATGGAAAAGAATTTAGTATAGTTGTTGTATCTGAGGGAGCTAAACCAAAAGGTGGACAAATAAGTATAAAAAGAATGTTAGATGATGGTGCAGGTTTAGATAATATCCGCCTTGGTGGTGCTGGAGAATTAGTTGCAGAACAAATTGAAAAACTTACAGGCATGACAACAAGAAATACTGTTTTAGGATATGTTCAAAGAGGTGGAACACCAACAGCATTTGATAGAGTATTATCAACAAAATATGGAGTTAAAGCAATGGAACTTGCAATGCAAGGAATTTTCAAAGTTTTAGTAACATATAAAGGTGGAGAAATGGGCTATATTGATTTAGAGGAAGTTGTTGGAAAAGATGCAGAGGTAGGAGCAGCATCTAGCAAAAATAGAACAATTCCATTGGATCATGATTTGATTAATGTTGCGAGACAAGTTGGAATAAGCTTGGGGGATTAAAATTTGAAAAATAAATAAAAAGAAGGGTTTAGAAATGTTAGAAAATATTAAAGTATTAATTAGTGAAGAAGAATTAGACAAAAGAATTGGAGAACTTGCAAAAGAGATTGATAAAGAGTATGAAGGTGAAAAAGTTGTTATAGTATCTATTTTAAAAGGAGCGGTATTTTTTACAGTAGATTTAGTTAAAAAAATGCAAACTCCAATAGAGCTTCAATTTATGCAAGTTTCTAGTTATGAAGGAACTCAAACAACACATAATATTAAATTAAAAAAAGATTTAGATAAAGATATTGCTGGGAAAAATGTAATAATTGTTGAAGATATTATTGATACAGGTCATACTTTAAAACATTTAAAAAATTATTTACTTTCTAAAAAACCAAAATCACTTAAAATTGCAGTTATGCTAGATAAAAAAGAAAGAAGAGAAGCTGAAATTGAAGCAGATTATGTTGGATTTGAAATTCCAAATAAATTTGTTATAGGTTATGGATTAGATTATGATGAGGAATATAGAGATTTACCTTATGTGGGATATGTTGAATCATAAAATTAATTAGGAGATTTTTAAATTGTTTGTAATTGAAGATGAATTAAAAAAGCTTCCTAAAAAACCAGGTGTTTACATTATGAAGGATAAAACTGATAATGTAATATATGTTGGAAAGGCAATTAGCCTGAAAAATAGAGTTACTCAATATTTCAGAAAAAATAATAAAACTTCAAGAATCGAAAAAATGGTTTCATTAATTGATCATTTTGAATATATTGTTGTAAATAGTGAAGATGAAGCTTTGATTTTAGAATGTAATTTAATAAAAAAATATAGGCCTAAATTTAATGTATTATTAAAAGATGATAAAACATATCCATTTATTTGTGTGGATGTGAAATCAGATTATCCAAGTATTTATATGACAAGAAGAATAAAAAATGATGGGTCAAAATATTTTGGACCTTATGCAAGTAGTTCTAGTGCTAAAGAAATGATTTCTTTTATTAAAGAAAAATTTCAGATAAGACAATGTAAATCTTTTAAATATAGAGATAAACCTTGTTTAAATTATCATATAAAAAAATGTTTAGCTCCATGCATGGGGTATGTAACTCCTGAAGAGTATAAAAAACAAATAGATCAAATAATTTTGTTATTAGATGGAAAAATTGATTTAATTATAAAAAATTTAAATAATGAAATGATAGATGCTTCTAAAATTCAGGATTATGAAAAAGCAGCTCAAATTAGAGATAGGATACTTGCCATTCAAAGAGTATCAGAAAAGCAAAATGTATCAAATATTTCTGAAAATAATATTGATGTTATTGGAATTTACAAAAACGAAATTACAGTTTGTATAGAAATTTTCTTTATTCGTTCAAGCAAAATGATAGGAAGAGAACACTACTTTTTTGACAATTTAAAAGATATGGAAGATAATGAAATTATTTCAGGATTTATTAAGCAATACTATTTTGATAAACGAGATTTGCCAAGCAAAATAATGATGAGAACAAGTCCTGATGATAAAGAATCTATTGAAAAATGGTTATCAAACAAATTAGGTAGAAAAGTAGAAATAAAAACTCCTCAAAAAGGAGAAAAATTGCGTTTTGTTGAAATGGCTGAGATGAATAGCAAAATTACTTTAGAAAATAAATTAAAAGATAAAAGTGAAATATTATTAGAACTGCAAGATGTATTGAATTTAAAAAGTTTGCCTTTAAAAATTGAAAGTTTTGATATTTCCAATATATCAGGTAATTTTATTGTTGCAGGAATGTGTGTAGCTCAAAATGGAGTTATAAAAAGAAATTTATCAAGAAGGTTTAAAATAAAGACTGTTTTTGGACAAGATGATCCGAGATGTATGCAAGAAGTTGTTTCAAGGCGTTTAAAACATTCTATAGATAACCCAGAAGGTGGTTTCGGAAAATTACCTGATTTAATATTAGCAGATGGCGGAATAACTCAAATAAGAGCTATAAAAAATGCCTTAAAAGAAAATAGTTTAGAAGATGAAATTCCGGTATATGGAATGATAAAAGATGATAAACATTCTACAAGGGCATTAATAAATGAACAGAGAAAAGAATTTATAATTTCAGAAAAATTATTTCATTTTATTACGAATCTACAAGATGAGGTTCATAATACTGCAATTGAATATCACAGAAAAATCAGAGATAAAGAAATGACTAAATCAAAATTGGATTATATTTCTGGAATTGGTGAGAAAAAAAGAAATGAATTGTTAAAAAAATTTGGTAGTATTAAAAAAATTAAAGAAGCAACAGCAGAGGAAATTGCAGAAATAAAAGGAATAAATTTAAATTTAGCTCAAAAAATAAAAGATGAATTATAGATATTCTAGGAGATAATTTATGGAAAATAATAGTAAAAATGAAGAAACTATTAAAGAATTTGAATTAAATACTAAAATATTGCAAAATTTTGATGAAATTATGTCTATGAAACTAGATAAAATTGAAACACTAAAAATTACTGACTTAGACAATGGTTCTAAGGTTTTGAATATTGTAAGTTTATGTGCAAATTTAAAAAATCTCATAATAGATGGAAATTTAAAAATAAACACAGATAAAATAATAAGAAATATTTTTAAACCTGATAAATTAGAAAAATTAGTTTTAAGTAATGTAAAATTGCCTAAAGATACTAGCATGAAAAAATGTGCTAACCTTAAAGAAATTTCTTTAAATTCAATAACATCTTGCAGTTCTAATAATATTTCACTTTTATCTTTTAATTTATTTTCTAAAGTAATTTTGCTATTCATCTCAGCCATTTCAACAAAACGCAATTTTTCTCCTTTTTGAGGAGTTTTTATTTCTACTTTTCTACCTAATTTGTTTGATAACCATTTTTCAATAGATTCTTTATCATCAGGACTTGTTCTCATCATTATTTTGCTTGGCAAATCTCGTTTATCAAAATAGTATTGCTTAATAAATCCTGAAATAATTTCATTATCTTCCATATCTTTTAAATTGTCAAAAAAGTAGTGTTCTCTTCCTATCATTTTGCTTGAACGAATAAAGAAAATTTCTATACAAACTGTAATTTCGTTTTTGTAAATTCCAATAACATCAATATTATTTTCAGAAATATTTGATACATTTTGCTTTTCTGATACTCTTTGAATGGCAAGTATCCTATCTCTAATTTGAGCTGCTTTTTCATAATCCTGAATTTTAGAAGCATCTATCATTTCATTATTTAAATTTTTTATAATTAAATCAATTTTTCCATCTAATAACAAAATTATTTGATCTATTTGTTTTTTATACTCTTCAGGAGTTACATACCCCATGCATGGAGCTAAACATTTTTTTATATGATAATTTAAACAAGGTTTATCTCTATATTTAAAAGATTTACATTGTCTTATCTGAAATTTTTCTTTAATAAAAGAAATCATTTCTTTAGCACTAGAACTACTTGCATAAGGTCCAAAATATTTTGACCCATCATTTTTTATTCTTCTTGTCATATAAATACTTGGATAATCTGATTTCACATCCACACAAATAAATGGATATGTTTTATCATCTTTTAATAATACATTAAATTTAGGCCTATATTTTTTTATTAAATTACATTCTAAAATCAAAGCTTCATCTTCACTATTTACAACAATATATTCAAAATGATCAATTAATGAAACCATTTTTTCGATTCTTGAAGTTTTATTATTTTTTCTGAAATATTGAGTAACTCTATTTTTCAGGCTAATTGCCTTTCCAACATATATTACATTATCAGTTTTATCCTTCATAATGTAAACACCTGGTTTTTTAGGAAGCTTTTTTAATTCATCTTCAATTACAAACAATTTAAAAATCTCCTAATTAATTTTATGATTCAACATATCCCACATAAGGTAAATCTCTATATTCCTCATCATAATCTAATCCATAACCTATAACAAATTTATTTGGAATTTCAAATCCAACATAATCTGCTTCAATTTCAGCTTCTCTTCTTTCTTTTTTATCTAGCATAACTGCAATTTTAAGTGATTTTGGTTTTTTAGAAAGTAAATAATTTTTTAAATGTTTTAAAGTATGACCTGTATCAATAATATCTTCAACAATTATTACATTTTTCCCAGCAATATCTTTATCTAAATCTTTTTTTAATTTAATATTATGTGTTGTTTGAGTTCCTTCATAACTAGAAACTTGCATAAATTGAAGCTCTATTGGAGTTTGCATTTTTTTAACTAAATCTACTGTAAAAAATACCGCTCCTTTTAAAATAGATACTATAACAACTTTTTCACCTTCATACTCTTTATCAATCTCTTTTGCAAGTTCTCCAATTCTTTTGTCTAATTCTTCTTCACTAATTAATACTTTAATATTTTCTAACATTTCTAAACCCTTCTTTTTATTTATTTTTCAAATTTTAATCCCCCAAGCTTATTCCAACTTGTCTCGCAACATTAATCAAATCATGATCCAATGGAATTGTTCTATTTTTGCTAGATGCTGCTCCTACCTCTGCATCTTTTCCAACAACTTCCTCTAAATCAATATAGCCCATTTCTCCACCTTTATATGTTACTAAAACTTTGAAAATTCCTTGCATTGCAAGTTCCATTGCTTTAACTCCATATTTTGTTGATAATACTCTATCAAATGCTGTTGGTGTTCCACCTCTTTGAACATATCCTAAAACAGTATTTCTTGTTGTCATGCCTGTAAGTTTTTCAATTTGTTCTGCAACTAATTCTCCAGCACCACCAAGGCGGATATTATCTAAACCTGCACCATCATCTAACATTCTTTTTATACTTATTTGTCCACCTTTTGGTTTAGCTCCCTCAGATACAACAACTATACTAAATTCTTTTCCATTAACTTTTCTTTGATTTATCTTTTCTACAACTTTATTTATATCATAAGGAATTTCTGGAATTAATACAACATCAGCACCACCTGCAATTCCTGACTCTAATGCAATCCAACCAGCATATCTTCCCATTACTTCTAAAGTTAATACTCTATGGTGAGAATTTGCTGTTGTATGAAGCCTGTCTAAAGCCTCCATTGCAACAGAAACAGCTGTATTAAATCCAAAAGTTGCTTCTGTATTTGCCACATCATTATCAATTGTTTTTGGAACTCCTATACAATTTACACCTTTTAAGCATAAATCTCTGCTTGACTTTTGTGTACCATCTCCTCCTAAAGTAAATATACAGTCAAATCCTGCTTTTCTGACATTTTCTACACAAATATCTGATAAATCTTGATATTCAACTGTTCCATCTTCTTTTACAACTTTGTAATTAAACACATTTGTATTATTTGATGTACCAATAATAGTTCCACCTTTGTCCAAAATTCCTGATGCATTTCCATTTGGATCTAACCTAACATATTCATTATTTAATAATCCTTTGTAACCCTCAATAAATCCATAGCACTCAATTCCATTTGTCTGAGCAGTTTTTACTATTGCTCTTATAACTGCATTAAGTCCTGGAGCATCTCCTCCATTTGTTAAAATAGCTACTTTTTTCATACTAATTTCCTCCTCTGTTTTTCAAAATTATTATATACAATTTTTTTATTTTTTACAAGTCTAAAATTTCTTTCTTAAGTTCTTCTATTATGTTTTCTTCTTTTATTTTTCTTACTATTTCACCTTTTTTAAAAAGTAACCCTTCGCCATTTCCACCTGCAATTCCTATGTCTGCTTCTCTTGCTTCTCCTGGTCCATTTACAGCACATCCCATTATTGCAACTGTTATATCTTTATCAATTGTTTGCAAAAACTTTTCTATTTCTTTTGCTATTGGAATTAAATCATATTGAATTCTACCACATGTTGGACAAGATACTAATTTAGGGCTTTTATTGAATAGTCCACAATTTTTAAGTATTTCTTTTGCAACATAAATTTCTTCTATAGGATCATCTGATAGAGAAACCCTCATTGTATCTCCAATTCCTTGTTTTAACAAAATTCCAAGACCAATACTTGATTTTATAGTTCCACTAAAAGCAGTTCCTGCTTCTGTAATTCCTAAATGAAGTGGATATTTAAATTCTTCTGCAGCTTTTTCATATGCTTCAACACACATATCTAAATTTGAGGCTTTTAAAGAAATTGCAATATCATAAAAATCTAATTTCTCTAGAATTTCTATATGGTGTTTAGCACTTTCTATCATAGCATCACTACATGGTTTTCCATACTTTTCAAGCAATTCTTTTTCTAAAGAACCTGCATTAACACCTATTCTAATTGGAATTTTATGTTTTTTGCAAGAATCCACAACAGCTTTTATTTTTTCTTCATCACCAATATTTCCAGGATTAATCCTAATTTTATCAACTCCTCTATTAATTGCCTCTAATGCAATTTTGTAATCAAAATGTATATCAGCTACAATTGGTATATGGATTTGTTTTTTTATATCTCTAATTGCCTTTGCATCATCCAAATCTAAACAAGCAACTCTTATTATTTCACAACCTGCCTTTTCTAATTTCAATATCTGATTAACAGTTGCATCAATATCCTTTGTTTTTGTATTACACATTGATTGTATAACTACTTTATTTTGTCCACCAATTAATGTTCCTCCGATATTTATTTGATGTGTTTGAGTTCTATTAAACATTTATTTCACCTACCTATTTAACATTTTCCTCATTGGTATTTCTATCAACAATTCAATCATTCTGCAAATATTTAAAATTTGAAAAATAAATATTTGCAAACTGTTAATTTTATTATATCTTTTATGATAATACATCTTGCTTTTATATAATTGTTTCATTTTATGAAAATAATTAAACGTCTTACCAATAGTCTTGCTTTCATAATGCACAAATTTAACATCATTTCTACTAAAAACTTTATACCCATTTTCTTGCATTTTTTTTGCCAAAATGTCTTCTTCATAAAACAAAAATACATTTTCGTCTAAAAAATCTGCTTTTTTAAAAGTCTCATATCTAATAATAAAAAATGCTCCAGATATTGCTTCAACTTGAAGCAAAGCTTGTTCATAATCTTTGTTTGAATATTCGCCTTTACGTAATTTACTGTAAAATATAAATTCCAAAAGTCTTGTAGAATGAATAACATCTAATGCAAAAGTTCTAATTTTCCAACTGCTTCTGCGAATTGGATTACCAGCTGAATTATACATTCTTGGTGCAATTATTCCAGCTGTTTCATCATTTTCAAAAACTTCTAAACACTTATCTATTGCACTTTCTTCAACTTCGATATCAGCATTTGAAATTACTATGTAGTCATAAACTTCATTTTGTTTTTCTAGATATTTCATTCCAAAATTATTGCCATATGAATAGCCACCATTTTTTCCAGATTGAATAACAACTACTTTTTCATCATCAAGCTTTCCTAAAATATTCATTGAATTTTTTTCAGTTGATAAGTTATCTACCACTA
>JAJMZN010018749.1:0-11903 GCA_023807165.1 Diplodinium dentatum
CCCCTATGACTTTTAGGCCACTTCCCATTTTTGAAATAAAAATAAGTCCCATTTTTCAGAATTTTAAAAAACAAAAAATTTTAAAAGCTTTTTTATTTTTTTATTGTTAAAAATTTTCACAATTTAAGCCATGAGACGAAAAAAATCCCTTCCCTATTTTGAAAAAAAATATGCTCATCAGTAGGGGCTTTTTTCCCACCATATAGAGTACCTTAAATCACGGAATAAAGCCCAAAGTTTTATTTATTAGAAATATTTCTGCAGGGTTTTTCCATAATTTTTTTATTTATTACTAAATTTTATAATTTATTATTATTTTTATACATAACTAATAAAATATATGCCATAAAAAAATTTTTTTCTGGAAAATATATCAAATTGAGAAGGATGATTTTTCCATAGTTATCTATAATCATTTGAATTTTGAAATAATTCTATATTTTTATCCTTAGAATAAACACTATTAAACGCTTCTATTAAATTTAAGTAAATTTCATTACCATAAACCGTGGATTAGAGCTACCCATATTAACCCGAACTTTTTTTCAAAAAAGGCCTGTACTCAATAGAGGCCTCCCAATTCTTCTCCAAATTTTAAGATTTTACTTTTTCCTTTAAATTTTTCGGGATTTCAAATACTAACGATTAGAGCTCCACCTCGTTTCAAATAATATGGAGGGATCTGGCCTGTCATTTAGGATAATAGATTTTACTCCAAAAATTGAAAATAGTTTTTCAATAAGTAACTTTTTATTAAGAAGTGAAGGATATAATATGATATTATTTATAGAATCATTTGGTAATAATTCTTTAATTTTTGATCCTTTTATATAATTTTTCAAATCTTTTAATTTATTCAAGGAGGTTTGATTCAAAAAAAATAGTTTATTTTGGGAATCATTGAAAAGATTTTTTGATTCATCATTTCTTTTTGGACTATTTTTTTCTTCTTTTGGAAGATTTTGCAATAAATTTTTAATAATATCTCCTGCTAATACTTTTTGATTTGCTGCTTTCATTGTTTTATATTAGAAATTTTTTTATTTTGTTAATTAATATTTTTTTCATTTTATATTCATTCATTAAAGTTTTTTTAATTTAAAAAAATAATTAATTTTTAAGAACAAAAATTACGGTATTCCACTCCTTAGAAGACCCCCACCTTTTTTCGAGAAAAGTGGGAGGCTCTAATCTTTAGTATTTAAAATCGAGAAAAATATAATAGATAAAGTAAAAATTCTAAAAATTTAGGAGGAATATTCTGGGGGGGGGCTCTAATGAGTGGAATATGGTATTTAAATTAATTAAAAAAATTTAAAATTAATATATTTCCCCACCTAATTCTCCCCTATTTTTGGCCGACTTGATGAAATTCTTCTTCTTTTTTAGGAAACCTGATGAAATAAATTTCATAATATCTAATTCCCACCTTCATTTTTGGTAGGACTTAGAAAAAATATTCCCCTATTTATATTAAAATTATTATAAAATTAAGGAACAGCTAATTCCCATCCCCTCATTATGACAAAATTAATTTTAGAATAATTAATTCCCTCTCCTTTATTTTTTGCAGACCCGATAAAAAACCTAGGAAAACATAATTCCAAACCATCGATTTTGATTCATTTTTGTGTCCTGATTGGCGAATTAGGTTGGAAAATACAGTAACTTTGGAATTAAAATTAAATTATTTGATTATATTAAAACCCTGATTAATATCCCCATACTTAATCCTACCCTCAAAAAAAAATTTTTAGCTTCCTGAACAAAAACCTACTTAATCCCCCCATTTTTTTTGGCCTGCTCTTTCTATTTTAGAATATCAATGAGCTTTTATTATTTTTTTCATTTTTTATGATTATTTCTTAACTCACTTAATTTCCCTCTCAAAAAAAAGCCTCTCTCATCTTCAGGGGGGATTAATCAGGGTTTTACTGTAATACTAATTGAAAATTATATTTTAGAAAAAATAATTTTCCGTAAACGAAAGAAAAAATCCTCCCTAAATGACAGAGAAGACTAAATTTTTGGTTGGGAAACTATTATTTCCTTTTCATTTTATAACAAATATTATCTATATTATAAACTAAATTAAACTAAATTCCCAAAAATAATATCATTTATATATAATATTTTCAAAATTTTTGGGGGAAAAATTATAATTGTAGCTATAGAGAACCAAAATTTTGAGTTTATGTTGGAGGCCTTTTTATTTATTTATGTATATTTTAAATTATATATCAAATAGAAATAAAGGTTATAAATATAATTAAAGTATAAAAAAATAAAATGGACAAATTAATAGATAAATTTTATAATGGAAGTATGTCTAATTTCGGTTTTGGGACTCTTGGATCAAAGAGTCCAAGTTTATTACATAATAAAGTAATGACTCCAAAGCCAGATCCATCAAAATATAATAATAGACAAACAATATTAAATCCAAATAAATCTCTAAATTCAAATAATATTACTAATTCACGTTATAATGCAAGTCAAACATTATTTAATAATCCAGTTCCAAAAACTCAATATTCAATCGGTCTTCAAGTACCAACAACTTCTGATCCATTATTAACAAAAGCTTTAACAATTCCCTATCAACCATCAGGTTTTGAAAATACAGTTCAAAATCCATTTGAACCTACGAAAAAATATTTTAAACCTGAAATATTAAAGGTACATATGTTAGAACAAAAAATAAAAGAAATGGATGAAAAAAATAAGGCTGATAAAAAGAGAATGAGAGAAATAATAGAAGGAAATGTTTTAAATGTAAATCCCCCTCCTCCAAGACAACAAACTGTACCAAATATTGATAATAATAATAATCCAAATTCTTTAGAGCAAGCAATGGATAATTTAAGAAACCAAAATGGAGGAATGCTGGATTATTCTCAAAAACAGGCTATGAGAAGACAACAAATACAATATGAATTAAGCCAAGCAAGAGAAAAATTGAAAAATGATAGATTTTTTAATGGGGGAAATAGAACTGATTCTGAGGAGGAAGAAGAAGAAGAGGAAGAAGAGGAAGAAAGTGATAAATTATTGAATCCTGAGGGAACAGCAGGGGGGCTCCTAGGACTCGGAGCAAGGCCAGATGAAAAAAAATTAACAAAAACGAGTAAAATGAATAAAACAAAAAAAGAAAGTGATAAAAAAGATGAAGATGGAAAAGATTTAACTCCGGCAGAAGAAGAAGCCAATGAGTTTATACATAATATACCTGACCATGTAGCATTAAAATTACAAGCTGATAATTTTAAAGTAAGAGCAAATTTAGCTCAAGTAAAAGATGGCTTTAGGAATATTAGAAATCAATTAGAAGATAAATTAAATGCTTTACAAATGGCCCAAAGATTAAATTTTGAAAAAATAAGATTTATTATAGAGCAAGGAGGTAGTAAAAAAATGAATGCTGGAATCAAAAAATTGTTAGATGGAGAAGATATTGATATTAATAATGTAGAAGAAGATACTCCTGAATATATTAAAAATTTACCTAATTTAATTGAAGAAAAATTACAAAAAAATGAAGAAAAGAGAAAAGAAGAAGAAAATCAAGAAAAATTAGAAGAACAACAAATGATGGATGATGAAATTGGGCAGAGATTTAACATAACTAATCAAAACGAGTTGGAAAAGATTAATCCTGATGAAATCAAATTAGATAATATTAATGAAAAAAACCCTTGGGAAATTATTAATTCTGAAAATAAATATGAATATATTCCAGGAAAAGGAGTAATTATGGGGAATAATAAAAATGGGAATAATATAGGAAATATAAATTCATATAAAAATAATATTAATGGACAAAGAATTATGACTGAAGAGCAAGAAAATCAATTTGTTAATAAAGTAGCTGAAAAAATCTTTACTGCTATAAAGCATAGTCCATTACAAGTTCAACTAAATAATGGAAAACCAATAGGTGGAAGTATGAGTGATATAAATAAAAATTTTGATGAATGGCTATCAAATTTTGAAGAAGAAAGAAAAAATTTAAAAACTTCTGATGTTTTGAAACAATCGGAAATATCAAAAATATCTAAAATATCTAAAAAATCTGGAATATCAAAAAAAGCTGGAATATCAAAAAAAACTGGAAAATCTAAAAAAACTGGAAAATCAAAAAAAACAAATACTTCTAAAAGCAAAAAAGGTAAAAGTAAAAAAAGTAAAAGCAAAAGAAGTAAATCAAAATCAAGAAAAAAAAAATCAGAAAGTACGAAGACTAAAAAGAAAAAAAGTCATTTAACTTCTAAAAAGAAGAAATCAAAGGTTAGTACTGAGGAAGAGGAGGAAGAGGAAGAAGAAGAAGGGGAGGAAGAGGAAGATGATGAAGATGAGGAAGAAGAGGAAGATGATGAAGATGAGGAAGAAGAGGAAGATGATGAAGATGAGGAAGAAGAGGAAGATGATGAGGATGAAGAAGAAGAAGAGGATGATGATGAAGATGAGGAGGAAGAAGAAGATGATGAAGATGAGGAAGAAGAAGATGAGGAAGAAGAAGATGAAGAAGAAGAAAGTGAAATGACAAGTAGCCAAAAAGAAAGTAGTTCAAGCAAAAGAAAATCTAAAAAAACTGAAAGAAAAAAAAAGAAGAAAAAACAAACAAGTATTGAAGAAAATGATGAATCTAGTCAAAAAACAAAATCAAGAAAAAAAAAGAAAAAAAAAAGTAGCGAAAAAGAAAGCACATCCAACAAAACGAAGAAAAAAAAAAAAAACATTCATAATAGAACTACTGGGAAAAGCAGTGAAACAAGCCAAAGTATAACAAACAAAAAGAAAAAAAGGAAAGGAAAAAAATAATAATTTTTTTGATAAATCATTAAAATATTTTATATTTTTATTTTTATATTTGAATTTATTACCATTAAAATAATCATAATCTCCCTCTTTATGATAAAAAAAAGAAATACCGTATTACTCTGAATTTAGGCTCTCCCCAGAAAAGCAAGAGAGGTAAAAAAAACCCAAGGGGGCTACCTATATCTTGAAGATTCTATATTTTAAAAATAACAAAAATTTATGTAAAATTTAATAATTTTAATATAAAATAGGGGAGGTAGATTATATTTTGAGAAACTCAAAATTTTAATCCTTAAAAAATGAGGAAGGACCTATATGCCGAGGAATGCGGTATTTAAATTAAGGAATTAGGATAAAATAGAATTACAGCATATCTCGAAATTATCCCCACCTCAACGAAGGAAAAATGACCTTATTTGAGAGGAGGGTAAAAGAAAATAATAGAGATAATACTAAGGAAATTCTGTTAGGTGAGGAAGGGGGATAAATAAGAAAATTTTTTCCAAAAAATTTTCTCTATAACGAGGGGGATAAATTCCAGATTTACGATATTTATAATATTTTATATTTTTTTTCTTAAAAAATCAGAAAAACTTTCTTTAAAAGAATCTTATTCATTATATAGTAAATATTTATACATTTTTTTTCTTTTTTTATTGCCTAACAAAGATTATGACGAAATTTAAATAATATTTCTTTATTTCAAAAAATTCATAATTTAAAAACATTGTAAATAATAATAAATCAAATTAGCCTAGAAGATGAATTAACATAAATCAGACAATTGTTCCCCCTTTTCACTTTTGGCTAAGTTTCAAAAATTGTAAACATCCTTTCCAAATTTTATTAAATTTCCTTTATTTTTATTTTAAAATTTTCTTTATATTTTTCTTGATTTTTTTTCTATGTCCTTATTTTTTTTGGTCTGCATTTTATTCGAGGCGGGATCATAATTGTCTGACTTACGGTAATTCCTCCCATATTTGAAAAACATTTAAAAAATTTTATGGTGGAGGTTTATTTGAAATATTATTTATGTTTAGAATAAATACTGAAATTTTAATAATAAAGGAATAAAAGTCCTTTTTTGTTTTTCCATTAGTTTGTCAAGGAATATTTTTCTTTTTTATAAAAAAAACAAAACCAAAAAATCAAAAAAATATTCTTTATTCCCTTGAATAAAGGGATACAAGAATAGAATTGATATGGAGCACTTTAAATTTTCGAATTTTTAGGAATTGAGGAAAACCACTTTTTATAAAATTGATTTAGATTATATTAAGTGCAAATTAAGTGTAAATTAAATATAAAATATTTATAAAAAAGATTATCGCAATCCCCCCTAGCTATAAGACAGAGAAAAATTTTCTCTAATCCTGCTAGCCAGAATCCAATAAATAAAAAATATAATAAATCATGCTATATTGTATATAATTTTTAAATTTAAAGATATTTTTATTATATTGACATATTAATATTAGTTTATTAACTAAATTTATTTATTTAATTATTTGAATATTGAATCAATATAGATATTTTTTAATAAATTTATACTTAACCATAAATTTTAAATAGTATTTTAATTTTTAGTTTAGTAAATTAAAAATATTTAATATCATTAAATTTTGATTAAATTTAATCCCATTCGGGATATCTAAGACCTGGAATTTAAAGGAAATTTTGAAAAAATGAAAATTCCGGATAGTCAGGGGGATTAGGGCAATTATCCCTTCTTTTATCGAGAATGTCTGATATTGGAATGGTTATATCTCCAAAAATATTATGTTATATAATCTTTATATAAATACTTAATAATAATGTATTAGATATACTAATTATGGTAAAATTATACAAAAAAAATTAAAAGGTTTTTTTCACAAGAATAATTTGGGTATCCAGGCTTTAACACACACTCCCCTATGCCACCGTATTATATGGTGATTTTTTAGCATTTTATTTATAATTTTAATTTATATCATAATATTCCATTACAATGTTGTTGAATATTTTTAATTTTCCTTCAACAATTTTCATTCATTGATAATATAAATTATAGTAATATATAACCATTTTTGACAAATTATCCTATCCTCTAATAAAGTTTTTTTATTTCGGCGGGGTTGGATAATTTAGTCCAAGGTTATTCAATAAAATTTTCGAAAATAAATACTTTAAACCACGAATTAAGGGCCCAAAATAAATAAGAGCCTCTAAGATATTTCTTTTCGTCTATTCTAAGTTTTGAAATAAGAAACCCCCATAAATTTATAAAGAACTCTTAAAATTATTGAATAAAGAAAAAAGAACAAAATGTTCAAAATCAATAAAAAATTATAAGAAAAATGTTTAATAATTTTTGATAATTTTAATTTTATAGCAATTTTAAAAGAGCGCCATCTCTTTCTTAAGCCTGTTTTCTTGGTTTACCTTATGATAATTAAGGGTAGGAGAATTTATTCAGAAATTTTTTTGGCTCAAAAAAAATAAGTTTAGAAGGTGGGATAATTAAGAGTTCTCTAAAATTTTTAATACGGCATTCTAAAAAATATATATATTAAACTATCATGCTGTCCAAATAATATTTTTAGAAAACCAATGGAATTCCAGTCAAAACTTCCAAATTTGGATAATTATGGCCTTTTACTGTCGATGAATTAAATTTTATATAATAATAAAGAATTTTATTAAAAAAATTGGTGAAAGGGTTATTTAGAATGAATTTTTTTTGAAATTGACAAAAATTTTTTTGGGGATTATTGGTATATTATAATCTTTTTTCTTTATTCCCTATAAAAATATCCAAGAAAGGACAATAAAAATAGATTAAAAAAGTTTTTCATTAATATCTGTATAAGTCCTAAGCCAAGTTAAATCCTCAACATAATTTTCTTCCTCATTTCAAAATTACCATAAATCTATATTAATAAATCTCAAAAAACTCTTTAAATTTCTGAAGGGCTAACTTCCTTTGGAATTTCTAAAAAGCAAATATTCACAAAGGGAATTAAACAAGAGTTTATAATAATATAATAATATAAAATATTTATAAATAGAAGATTGTTTAGCTTTAAGTTAAATAAAAATCTAAAATATTTAATTATAATTACTATATATTTTAAAAAATAAATTAATTATTTTTTTATTAATTTTTCCATAAAAAAAAATATTTTATTTCTATTTAATTACAGTAAAAGTCTGTTTAAAGCCCATATCTAATTCTACCCCCCATTTTTCCAATTTTCAAACTAGTTTGTTTAGAGCCTTTTCACTAATTCACTATTAATTTTATTCTAATCTCTAAAAAAAATAAAAATTAGAATTGTCTGATTAGAACCCCTTCCACAAAAATGCCCAAAAGGGAGGGGCTCTTATCAGACTTTTAGGGAATTGAAATATCTTTTTTTTGAAGAGTTATTTTGAATATTAGGATAAACATTTTAAATACAAAAAATATTCCTAATAAATAAGAGTAATTCAAAAAATATAAATCTTGTTTATTTTTTGATTTGGCTAAAACTCTAATATACTTTTTTTTATTTTTGATTAATTTCTATTATAAAATACCCAAAAAATAAAGCCACACTTTGTTTTTGTCAACTTTGCAAAAAAATTAATCTGACTATATAAAGTCCCCCTTATTTTGTGACATCTTTAAAAAATTCAAAGGACTAGATAAAAATCCTCCAAGATGTTTATTCTCTCAAAAATTTAAACTGATTAAATTAAAAACACTTTTTTAAATATTTAATATATTATAATATGATAGATAAAAAGATATATCTCTCTTATATTGGATAATTTATTAAAAAATTGTAATTTTATTATTTTAAATATATTTTTTATAGTCAGGCTTGATTCAATCCTCTCCCAAAATTTTTAATTTTAAGGGGACTTTATATATTTGAATTCTGAATTTCATTATAGATTTTTAGACCTTTGCATTTGTGACCGGGGGCATTACCCAGAGAGTTCCTCATTCAGGGAGTTGATGTCTTGGACGACCCCAGGAAAAATGGTAATAATATATTTCATATTCACTATTGAATGATAATATTAGGGAAAAAATTCCTTTTAATTAGAATTATTTCCAAAGCAATATTTGACAAATTATCCTACGCCACAATTAAAAATTTATGACCGGTGGGATATTTTATTGTAAAACTTTTTATGCAAAAGTTATAGATATTGTAATTCCTGGAGTCGTTCGTCAGGGGTACCTACAGAGCAAAATTTGGTTGAAGTAGGATATTAGGAAAACAGAGTTATTCCTCACTTGAGGAAAATTTGGAAATTTTGGAGGATGACGAAATACACTGTATGACGAATGACTCCAGGAATTACAGTATATATTTATTTAATATAGAGCTGTATTCTAATTTTCCAATTTTGAGCGACATAATTAGGCTCCCCCTTCTCTAATTATTCATAATCTTTTATATTTTTATAAAATTTTATTAAATTTTGATTATGGATTGTAACCTCCCCTCAAATTTTGTTAGTGAAATTTACCAAAGGTTTAACTTTTATATCATTTACAGCAATTACTCTCCAATCTAATTTTATATTCTTTTTATATATTACCTTATTTCTCATAGCTTTCCCCCACTTTGACAGGAGAGAAGACTCAAAAACAAGATGGTGCGGCTAAACAACTTTTCAAAAAATTTAAAATTCTTTATAAATTCCATTTAAGTGAAATCCTATTCTGAATTTAAAAAAATATTGGGTTTAGGAGAAGTAGGGGGATGGCTATGAGAAATCCTAAAATGGAGGTTTCGACCAAAAACAAGGGGCGGGCCGCACCCAAGGGGAGATCTGTTATGAGAGATTCGGTATTTATCTTATAAGTGAATTTTTTTTTCTTAATTTCTTATAAATAAAGAATAGTTAATTTTTATTTTACAAAATATCTAATTGAAAAATATATTTTTTCTCAATCATTGAATTTATTTTTCCACTTTAAAGATTAATTTTTCTTTTTGAATATATAATAATTAATTTTCTTGAAAAAAGATTTATTTTTTCATATTTGTTAAGATATTTTCCTTTTCTTAGAAATATAGGCCAAAAAATACTAGAAAATTTTATTTTCAAAACAAGGCCAATATTGTGATGACATTTTCTAAATAATTAAATTATAATAAATGGAAATAAAATTTAAAGGTGATAAAGGAGATGTGGGCTCTATTTTATCAACAATATCTAAATTTTATAAAACAAATGGGGGGACTATATTGGGAAGAATATGATATTACTTTTTTCTAAAAAGTTTTCATCTTTGTAATTCCCTTTTTCCACAGAATACGCATTCTCTAATATGATAAATTAGTTATCGTCTTTCTCATAGGGGACCACGCCTATGTAAGGCCCCTCTGTTTTTGGCCAAAACCCTCCATTTTGAGATTTCTCATAGTGGAACCAAAACCTAAAGTCAAAATTTTATTATATTTAGAATAGGACATAATATACTAATAAATATTAATTTGATTCTTAAAATTTTGAAAAGATGAATAAGGGTCCCCACTGTTTTTGAGGCCTCACTCCTGTCAAAAGGGAACTGCTATGAGAAATTCTGTATATATTTTTTTCATTATTCATAAATTTTGGTTCCTACCTAACGAAACCTTACTAATAATACTCTATGAAAATTTTTTCTAAATTATATATAAATAATACTATTGAATGTAATTGATAATATAGATAATACTTCATATAAAATAAAACATAATGAATAATTCCCCTCAAAAATTTTTCCTTATTCTGCAGATTTGGGGGGTTTTTTCATTCATTTACTATTTAATAATTTTTTAGATTAAAATTTAGATCTAATAAAAATATATATAAAATATATTACCTTATTCCTAAAAATAATTCCCCCTCAAAATTTCAAAATTCATATTTGACTATTTTCTTCCAATAATCCCCCCTCCATAAAATTTAAACAATTTTATTATATATATATATTACAATTATCATTTTAAATATTATATAAGAACCGTCTTCAAATAATACCACCTTCAAATATTCAAAAATAGGCATGTAAAGGAGAGGGCTTTATTTAGAGGAAAACTATATTTGATTAAAAATATTTTTAAAAAGAAAAATAAAAATATTCTTAAAGATGAAGAATTAAAAATTAAAAATTAAATAATAAAAAATTTCACTAAAAAATGGATTTTAGCATAGAAATAGTCCATTTAAAAGAAGAATTGTTTAAAGAAATTAGAGAATTAGAATCAAAATTATTAAATATGTTCGTTAAGAAATCTTTGGAAATCGATGAAAAAAATAAATTATCATTAGAAAAAATAGATATAATGATGAATAAAAATGAACAAATGTTCAATTCTATAAATAAGCAAAAAATAAAACTTGAAAAAATAGTAGAATTAGAATCTTTCAAAAATAAAACTGCCCTAAATCTCGAAATAAAGTCCCCTATTTTTTAAGGGACCCTCTCAAATTTTGTTTTGGGTTAATCATTTTGTCTCAAAATTTTTTTTGACTCAACTACTTTGTCTCTAAATAGAAGCCCCCCTCAAAATTTGAATTTTTAATAAAAACTCCCCTAAATTTTATCAAAAAAGGAGCCCCCAAATAAATTTGATTTTTTTTTAAATTTTGACAGAACCTTCCTCTTAATTTTTAATTTTCATAGGGGTGAGGGTTTCTATTTCCAGATTTACGGTAATGATATGATAATAACACATGAATTTCGTATTAAAAATATATCTAAAGATTTAGATGATATAAAATTTAGATATGAAAGAGAAATTATTCAAAATTTAACAGTACCTGGTTTTGTGGGTCCATCTTGTCAATTTAAAACACTTTCTGATTATTTACTTTTTAATATACCATAAATGAAAGAATAAACCCTCTCAGAGTGACAAATCAAGACAAAAATTATTTGTTCCAATTTTTTATAAATAAAAAATAATCTATACTATTAACTATATTCCAAAAAAAAGGATTATATCGGGCTATTATTCATTCATTTACCATAAATGAAATTAATAAATTAAAAATTGATAAAGATTTAACAAAAAAAGAAAATAAATAAATAAAATCTAAATTTGACT
>JAJMZN010018750.1:0-11876 GCA_023807165.1 Diplodinium dentatum
TCAGAATAATGCCCCCCCATGAAAAAAGGTCCTCGCATTGTAAGAGGGGGGGGCACTAATACGACTTTTATGGTAATCATCAATTTGGATATATAAATAACCATAATACTAAAATAGGATATGATTTAGATAAATCAAGTTCAAATTCTAGTTCAAATAATAATTCAAATAATTCTGAAATAAAGCTAGATGCAGTAAAATATAAATTTACTTTAGATCCTGTGGATGAATTAACAAAAGTAAATACCTTAAATTTCAAATAGAAACCCTACCTCCAATGAAAAAAAAATTTTTGAGGGTTATTTGGAGACATAAATTTTAAAAATTTAAAAATTTCTAGGCTGTATTTTGATAAAATTAAGGGAAGCTTTATTAATAAAATTATAAGTCAAAAATTAAAAATTTTGGAATTCTAGTTCGAGACAAAGTGGTTGATCCAAAAAAAAATTTTTCGGAGGGGCCTCTAAAAAGAAGGGGTTTTTATTTCTAGATTTTGGGTAATGTAATAATAAAAATAGAATATCAAAATTGCTGCTGTATAAATCAATCAAATAATTTATATAATGTTTTTTCTAAAAATAAATCTAATACTCTATTTTGCGGGAAATAAGCCCCTGATGGGTATATTTTTTTCAAAATCAAGGAGGGGCTATTTGTCGAATCATGACTTAAATTGTGAAAATTTTTAGTAATAAAAAAATAAAAAAGGATTTAAATACCCTAAGTGACATAGTCTAAACGCCCCTTCTCGGGTTTTTGAAAAAATTTTGAGTAGGGGTTAGACATGTCCCGTTTTTTAGCTTATTTTGAATAGTTTGATCATGATTTTTGAAAAAATTTTGAGAGGGGGGTTAGACTATGTCATTTACAGTATTTTTGTTTATAGGATTTTTATAGAGGGGTCTAAATTTTTCAAAATAAGACTTAATTTTGTTCAAAAATGGGGGTAGTATAAGTCATAAGGCTTATTTCCCTAAAAATAGAGTATAAAATATTTATTTAGAGGAGAGGAATTAATGCCCTGTACAGACTATTCATGTTGTGATTATTTTCAAAAACCTTTTTGTATTAATATTGAGCATGTAGTAAATATTGAAACAGAAATAAATACAATTGAATTTGCAATAGCAGAAAGAAATTGTAAAATTCCTTGTTTATTTTGTTGTTGTAATCATGAATTTAAAATAAAATTAAAAGCAAATAATACATATTATGGGAAAATTGTTTTACCATGTAGTATTGGAGATACAAAATATAAAATCTATGATGCAAATGACAAAATAAAATATATAGTTGAAACTGAATATTGTCAACCAGGAATTTTGTGTACAAAAAATTGTTGTGGATATTTACCTGAAGTAGTTTTTGATATATATAATAATAAAAATGAAAGTGCGGGAACAATAGAAAGAAAGCCTGGAGGATTTGAGCAATTTATGCATGTTTTAGATTGTTATCAAATTATTTTTCCAAAAGAAGCTACTTTTGAAGATAAATTTTTACTTATTTGTACAGCTTTTATGATTGAAAGCGAAATACCTTATTCTATCTTTTTATGTCCCCCTATAAAAAAAACAATTATTTTCAGAGACAATAATACGTTTTTTTGAATCTGAAAATTTTTTTAAATAGGAAGGGCATAATTAGAAGCAGAAAAATAGTTAAAATACATTTTTTTTTGATTTTTCTTTTTATATTTAGATATTAATAATTTTTAATTCTACAATTTCAATAAAACATTTATATAATTTTATTTATATAAAATGATTTTAAAAGTTTTATTATGGATTTCAATTATATACAAATGTTTGTCTTTAAAAAAGTTTACTATTCATTCAGAAGGAAAAAATATCATCACTACAACAGTAACAAATCAAGGAGAATGTTCGGCAATAGCAGCTACTCAAAAAGGTGCATTAATAAAATATAGATCAGATTCATCAATAATATCTTCTGTACCAAATAAATTAGATGATTTATCATCTGAGACTTATTCAAAACATTTTATGTGTCAATTTTCATCCAGTAAAATAATTGCAATAAGAGGTACTAAGATGGAAGAAATTGAATTGAATGATAATATAAATATTATTCAAGTAACTAATAATAATGATATTTCTTTTTTACATTGCAATCTTAATCATGGATATTTTATTATTACTTTTTTATCTAATGACAAAAAAAAATATAATTTTCAGATTTATTCTTCTTTAGGTTCAACTTCTCCACCTACAAATTATGAATTTACTCAAGAATTAATATCATCTTCTTGTCTTTTAATGGATCAAACTCATGTTTTATGTATGAATACTTTTTCAACGGGAATAAAATTTTATTATCATGTGATAAGCGGTTCTACTGCAACAGCAATACCAGTAAATTCAGAAATAATAACAATAAATTCTGATAATAATTATGAAATAAAAGGTTCATTAATTAAATATTGGTCAAATAATGAAATATTAATATGTATAGATGCATCTATCAAAATTCCTAAAGGAGATAATAATTTAAAATGCTATATGATTAATGCAAAACAATTAGGTAATTTAATTTTAGAAAAAAAAAGTGAGTTAATTGTAAATGAAAAAATTACTGGTCAAATAGATTATTGTCAAATTGAAAAATTGATTTCAACAAATCCAAATTTATATGTTTCTATATGTTTAACATATTATTATAGAACAACTTATATATTAAGTATTTTTCAATATGATAATATTTTAAGAATATATAATAATAATAATGATTATAAAGATATTGAATTTTCTTTACTAGAAACAACATTTATATCAATAATACCTTTTCATAAAAAATCTTTTGGAATATTTTTTAAAGATATCGATACTGATTCAATGATTTTAATGTTTTATCCTGACTGTGGAAAGAATTTTGATTATGCACCAAAAGAAGGAGGAGGTTGTTGTGATATTAATAATCCAGGTACTTGTCTCACGAGTCCTTTTTATTATGATGAGTGTACACATTCTGTTATGAAAATGCCTTTAAATTATTCGCAATATGAAAGGAATCAATTTTGCAAAATAAAAAAAATAAGTTGTAATACAGCGGACTATTTTGTTTTGGATAGTAATAATAATTTTGGAACTTATGAGTGTTGGAGTAAAAATAATCCTCCACAAACATATTATTTTGATAAAACTCTTAGTCCTCACCAATTCAAAAAATGTTTTAGAACTTGTTTAACATGCAATGGAGGAGGAGAAAATGATTGTATTTCTTGCAAAGAAAATTTTTATAAAATTGTTGAAACAAATAAATGTCATCATAGAGATGAACCTTTAGAGAAATTTTTTTTTGATTCAGAAAAAAAACAATTTTCTAAATGTAGAAAAGAATGCTTAACATGTAGAGAATTTGGAAATATTCCAGAATCCGAAGAAACAGATGAAACTAAAGATACAAAATGTGAAAAATGCTTAATGGAAGTAACAGGTGATAATTACTGGCCTCAAGTTGATAAACCTTCAAATTGTATAAAAAGTACCTTATCAACAATAAAATTTTATTATCATTTTGATTCATATAAATCATGGGAAAGATGCTTTGATGGTTGTCTATATTGTACCCAATTAGGAATAAGTATTTATGATACAAAATGTGACACTACTCATGATAAAGTCTGTTCTGAAGGTTATTATCAAGTTGAATCTACAACAAATTGCTTCAAAAAAACAGTTCGTTATAATCATTATTTTTTTCATCCAGGGGAAAAAATATTTAAAGCTTGCAATGTTGCTTGCCTACAATGTGATAAAGAAGGTACTGATGATTTAAATACTAATTGTCTAAGTTCAAAATGTGATGAATTAAATAATTTTTTTCCTTTAGAAGACAGACTAACAACATGCTATAAATATCAAGGTCATTCAAATTTACCTCAAAGATATTATTTTGATATAAATAAAAAAAAATTTAGAAGATGCCAAAATGGGTGCCTTACATGCATAGACCAAATAAATGCTAATATAAATGATACTCAATGTACTCAATGTGATAATGATAATAATTTTTTTAAATTAGAAAATTCTGAAATTAATAAATTAAATTGCTATTCTAAAGATAGAAAAGGATATTATTTTATTACATATATAGACACAGGTACACTTGCAGTGGAAAATGAGATGCGTAAATGTAATGAAGAATGTTCAGCATGCGAATATGATTCATATTCTAATTCAGTAAAATGTACCGAATGTGATAATTCATTGGGATTTTATGAATTAGAAAGGCCTAATAATGAATATAATAATAGATATAAGGATTGTAGAACATTAAGAGCTGAAAAAATAAGATCAAATTCTGACTTTTATCCGGGAACAAATACAATTTTAGTTGGAAATATTTTTAAATATTGTGCTTCTGCATGTTCATCATGTACAGGACTATACGAATCGAAATTTGCAACTCATTGCCAAGCCAAAAAATGCTCTGATAATTATTATTATATTTTAAATTATGAAGATATTTGTTATAACGGATATCTTCCTTATTATTTTATTTATAATGATCCTATTCTAGAAGAAACTTATTATAAACCTTGTTATGAAACTTGTGAAACATGCTCAAATTCCGGAAATAAACTTAATAATAATTGTACTTCATGTAGAAATGGTTATATTTTCCATCCTAATAGAAAAACTAACCCAAATAATTGTATTTTTAATTGCCTAGCTATAAATAACTATTTTTATTTAGATGAAGAAAATGATGATGAATATACTTGTGTAGATAAATGCCCAGAAAAATATCCATATTTACAACCAGTTAAAAAACAATGTATTAAATCTTGCAAAGATGAGGAATATTTAAAATATTCTAGAGACTGGATATGTGTGTCTGAATGTCCATCCGGGACTAAATCTAATATTTTTGAAGATTGTGTTTCAATTTCTAACAATTGCATTAAATCAGAATTAGAGTCCAAATATATTTTAAATGATATTAATGATACAAATATAAATGATTTTATAATTAATTATTGTCATGATTATTCTTATACTTCACAACAAATAAGTGTTATTAAAAATAAATTAGAAGAATATGAAATATTTATTTATAAAAATAAAGATTGTATATATGAATTTTTTGAAGATAAAATAAATTTTCCTGATTTATCAGTTTGTTTTGACGAATTGAAAGAATTGTATGAAATTAAAAAAAATAGAGATTTAATAATTATGATAATGAATATATATAATAAAAACACTAGTATTCAAGTTGAATATAAAATATTTGATAGTTTGGATTGTCAAGAATTAGATTTAAATAATTGTTCAGTTCAAAATATATCAACAAATATAAATATGAATAAATATTTTTCTGAAAAACAAATTGAAACAGCCAAAAAACTATATGATAAAGGAATAATGCCATATAATAGAACAGATCCATTTTTTACAGATATATGTTATGATTTTACTTCTGAAGATGATAAAGATATAATATTAGAAGATAGAGTTGATGAATTTTATCAAAATATTACAAATATATGTGAAAAAAATTGTCAAATTGATGCAGATTTTGAAAAAAAAGAATTAAAATGTATTTGTGAATTAAAAAGTAGATTTATGGATAATAATAGTACTGAAGATAAAGAAAATGAAAAAGAATTTAAATTTGGAATTGGATCAATAAGTGTAGAAGTTGTAAAATGTGCTAAAAAAGCATTTTTATGGAAATATTTTAAAAATAATATAGGAAGTTATACTGCTCTTGTATTAATTGCGGCTGAAATTCCACTTATTATAATTTTTATTAAATTTGGATTAAACCAAGTTAAAGTTTTTTTGATTCCTTTTCATAGTGCCAACCCTCCAAAAAATTCCTTAATAGATAAAAATGAAAGTGAAAATGAAAATGAAAATAAAAATGAAGAAAATAATACAATTGATAAAAATAAAGAAAGTAACCAAGAAGAAGAGGAAAAAGAAAGTGATACAAATAATGGCAATGATCTTATAACTAATAATATAATAAAAAATGAAATAAATAATAATGAAAATAATTACTCAGAAATAGAAGATATAAGTAATAAAGATAATATAGATCAAAACGAATATGAATCAAATGATTCTAAAAAAGAAAAAAATTCTGGAAATAATAGTGATAAAAATTCAAATGATTCTTTATTACAAAGTCAATATTATTATCAAAAAAATTTAAAAAGAAAGAAAAATTATGATATTTATAAAAAAATAAATGATTATGATGATTTAAACGATGTAGAATTATTTGACGCGATAACATTTGATAAAAGAGGTTTTTGTCAATTTTACTGGGATGAATTAAAAAGAACTCAGCCAATTATATATTCATTTATTATTTATACACCTTTAACTCCAAAATTTTTTAAAATTCTTCTTTTTATATTTAATACTATTATTTGTTTTGAATTAAATGCATTTTTTTATTCAAAAAAATATATTTCATATAAATATTATTATTTTAAAAATGAATTTTTATTTTATTTAGGACATATATATGATAGAATATTATACGTATGTATATGTACAATATTTTTAAATTTAGTTATTAGAGTTGTGACAAATTCTAAAAAAAAGATGCAAATGTGGATAAGAAGAGAAAAAGATAGAGAAAAATTTAATAAAGAAATAATAAAAATGACAAATAGAATGTATATTAATTATATAATATTTATGAGTGTACAAGGGGTATTTATGTTTTTCTTTTGGTTATATTTAAGCTGTTTTTGTAATTGTTATAAAAATAATGAAATAGAATGGTTCGTTTCTTCTTTATTTTGTTTTGGAATAATTCAAATATGGTATTTTATTTCTGCATTTATTGTTGCTTGCCTTAGATTGCTTGGAATTAAATTTGGAATGGAATCCTGCTATAATGTCTCTTTATGCCTTTCTTATGATTAAATATTATTATTGTAATTCAAAATATATAATAATTAAATAATTTTTTAAATTATTATTTTTTTTTTCTTCTTTAATTAAAAAATTCATATGAAATTATGTTTCATTTAAAAATCTAATAATATAATATAGAATTGATTAAAATTAATTCAATTTTTAATGAAAATAATTAATATATAGAAAAAAATCAATTATATTTAAAAATAAAAACTTTTGGTATTTTATAAAATTAAATTAATAAAAAAAATTTTATTAATTATATGGCCGGAGTAATATTAATAAGTTCATTAATCTTTATTTCTATTTGGATATTATCAGCAATAGTTATTAATAGAATTGCACAAAAACGTACAAATGATCCTATTTTAAAAGAAACTTATAGAATGTAAGCTTATAAATTATTTTATAATATAATATTTTTAGAAGATCAATTGGATTAACATTTTTAGGAACCTTTTGTATGTGGTTAATGTGGATAAGTGCATATTTCCATCAAATGTATCCTTTAATTTCTCCAATATTAGATATATAATTTTTCATCTATTTTTTCATATATTTGAAAATTATATTTTAATTTAATAATAAAATAATATACTCTATTTTGAGGGAAATAAGCCTCTAAAAATTTTAGGTCCCTCCATTTTTGAAAAAAAATAATTCCTTACTTTCACAATTAAGGGAGACCTCAAAAAATCCTTTCTATTTTCATTGTATTTTTATTTATAATTTTAGAAAAATCCCAATTTTGTTTCACAATTAAAGCCCATGCGCCAAAAAAAGACCCTTCCCCACCTTGAAAAAAATATACCCATCGAGGGGGCTTATTTCCCAAAAAATAGAGTATATTAATAATTTCCAAATCTAAATAATTCTTTAAATTTTATTTAATTTCAAAATAAATATATACTTAATATAAATTTTTTTAAGTTGATTTTAATTTAATAATTTAATGAATAATTAAGAATTTTTTGATATTGTTTTATATTTTGTCTTGAAAATTGCTATTTATCCTTTTTTAAATACCGTCTTAAACGCATTTTAAGACCCCTCGGAATTTTGGTCCCCCCCTCGTCAACAGCCTATTTATATCTAAAAAAATTTCAAGGTACCTACCTTGATAAACTTTTTAATATCCAGGTAGGTATCTTGGTAAATTTTTTAATATCAAGATAAGTACCTTGGCTAAAAAATTAACCGATTTTTAGCCCCACCCCCCCTCGGAACCAATAGGGGTCTTAAAATGCGTTTAAGACGGTATTAATTTTACAAATATTTTTGAATAAAAGAATTATGCTATTTAAAAATTTAATCACATAAAATATATTCTATTTACATTATATAATATAATATATATTGATAAAAAATTATTTTTTATTTAAAATAAGAATGGACACTGAAAAAGTAAATGTTGGATATTTTAAATTGGAAGCTTTATATCTTAGGGGAAAAAAATTGAATGAAACCAAAAAAACGAAGGAGGGAAATATTAAGCCATAGGGGAGTTTAAGGTGTAGTTTACTTTATATGAATAATCTATTTAAATTTTCTTTTTTTTCTTAAAAAGTCTTTTTTTGTATATCCATTATCTCCTTTTATTGTGTAAGATATTTTAACTTTACTAGTATCATCTTCAGTATATTTCTTAGCTTTAATAGTATCTTCTTCAGTTAAAGAAGCAGTCATCCTTTTAGTTATATTAAATCCGATTAAACTCATATCATCATTAACTTTAACACCAATTCTTGAATTTATTTATTTTTGAGTAGTAATATTAAAATATTTTTTCCTATAAATAAAGACATTGCTCCATCTGATAATTCAACCAATATAGCATTTGATTTTAATTTTTTTTATCATCTAATTTAAATCTTATAAATCTTTCTAAAGGTATAGATTTTTGTTTTTCTTCACCATTTTCATTTATTATTGTAGGTTTTGGCTCTAATATATATTCTGATTTATTAAAAACTTTTTCCCGAAGACAAGATATTAGACCTAATTTTCCCACAATTTTTCTAAATTTTCAGGAAAAGATGCAGTTTCTTTATTCAGATATAAAGCTAAGTTATTCTAAAACAACCTTTTTATAATACATCCTATTATTCAATCCCTCTAAAAATCCTTATTTTTTGTGCTTTGGAGGGGGAGTAGTAAGGTGTGGTTCACTATATTAATAATTTACAATTGCAATTGTTATAAATAGTATTTATTTTTTGATTTAAAATTTTTATAATAAATACAACATAAAAATTGATATTTAAGAAGAATTTTACTAAATAACAAAAAATTAAATTAAAATAAAATTTTATATTTTTTGTATTTTTAATATATAAATATAATATAATATTTTTATTAAATTTGCGCATTTATCTGAAATAAAATAATTTTATATGAATAAATATAATAAGATTAATATAATAATTTAATTCTTTTTTTAAAATTATTTTTAAAAATTGAATAAAAATCTTTTATTTTTTAACATATAATTATTTAAATAAATAATTAATAAATAAACAAAAAAAAATTTTGAAATAAAATAAAATTAATCTAAGATTAATTATTCTTATTGTTTTATTATATTTTTATTTTTGATATCAAATTTATTTATTTAATAGAAAGATAGAATTTTTTTATCATATAAAAATTTGTTTAAAGCAGCATCAGAATTTCCTTTAGTTCTTACGAATCCAGATATAACCATAGTAAGATTTTTTTGATCTTCTTTTTTATTTTCTAAATTTAAACCATCAGTATTTAAGGTAATTTGAACAGAAGCTGTATCTTTGCAAGTAAGTAATCTATTAGTTGCATGGCATTTTCTTGGAATATATAAATCAACATAAGTTCCTTCGGAGTTTTGCATCTTTGATATAAATAAATATAAAATAAATAATATAATAAATAATTATTTAATATTATTCAATAAATAAATATAAACTTTAATTTTCATTTTTATAATTATTTTGTATATTTTTTTAATTAATAAATCTCAAAATCAATAATATTTAAATATCTAATATTTTTATAAAAGAAAATATCTTTACCATATTAAAATATTTTTCCTTTTTTATATCTTTAATTTATAATATTCATAATTTTATAAATATATATTACCTTAAAGGTCGAAATAATTCCCCCACTTTCAGAGCAAGGCCATTTTTTTTGAGAGGGGGATTATTCTGACCCCTATTTTAAGGAGGTTGGAAAAATTCAAGGTAGAGCTACCTTGCAATTTTTTTCAAAACTAGGGGGGCTTAGGGGAGGGGAATTATTCCGACCCGATATTTTTGCTGTGGTCAAAAATTTCGAGGGGGGAACTCTTCCGAAGGGGGAGATATTTCGATCTTTACGCTATATTAATTATAATATACTGTAAAATCCTTATTAATTCCCCATATATTAATTCATCCCCTAGAAATTAGACTTTTTTTGAAAAATGGCATAGGAACTAATAATCCTTCACTCAAAAAATATTTTATAAATCCTATTTTTGTATTCTAATCTATTATAATTTTATTATAATTTTAAGAACTAATATTTCCCCTCTAGAAATTGGGATATTTTTCAAAAATGTCTTCGGAAATAATAATTCCCCCCATGAAAATGTACCATTTTTAGTTCTTGGCCGGAGAATTAAAATGGGTTTTACGGTAGTTTAAAATATCCTTTATTTTTTTAAATTAGTTATAAATGTTCTGATATCAATTTGATTTAAATTTAAGTTTATTTTTCCATTACATACAACATTATTAAGATTATTTATAAATGTTATCATATTATTTATTATATTATCTTTAGTAGTATTCATTATTGTTAAATTTTCTATTTCTTTTTGTGCACCTAATCCTTTTAAGCATTATATAAGTTATATAATTTGAATAAATATATACCGTAAACAGTAGCCTAAACCCACCCCTGAAAATATTTTTTGAAAGAAAAATTTCGATGAGAGGGGGATTAAGACTACATGAAATTAGGGGAATTACGATATAAATAGAATTTCGAAAATTTTCATGGGGGGCTTAAATCTTCAAAAAATTAGGGGATTTTAACAGAAGTTTAGAGGGGTAAGGGTAAATATCAGAATTTATCAAAAAACCGGGGGGGATTAAGCCACTGTTTAAGGTATATTTAATAAAAAATATTTAAATTACATTAAACCTCACAAAAGTCCCTCCCAAGAATAGATCACCTCTTCATTTTTGCTCATTCCTCAAAAAATTTTAGCCCTGGAATAGTCCCCCACCCTCGAATTATTGGGACTACATTGCAGCCAGAGGGAGTATTGTGAGGTTTACTATAATTTATTTCCGTTAATAATCTAAATTGGAAAGTATTATTAAATTTTTTACCTATTTTTGCACTTAAATTTAGTTTATTTCTTAATAAAGAATTTTGGATTTGCATTAAATAAATTGATGAATTAAAATTATTTTTAGCAGTATTTTTAGGTGGAGATATATTTATTAAAGAATGATTATCTATTTGAGATATTAATGAATTTTTATTGAGAATTAAATTATTTATTTTGTTTTGTGAACTTTTTGTTACCGTAAAACACGAAATTGTATCCCCCACGAAAAAGTAACCTTCCTCTATTTAGAGTCTTTGCTATATAATTTATCTTTTTAGTGACCTAAATAGTTCCCCCCATATATTTTATATTTCAACTCCAAGAGAATACTACTTTGGGTTTTACAGGATTTTATCTTTTACAGTAAGTTCCTTTTGATATAAAAATGAAATATTGATATCATTTAATTCATTATTAGATTTTTTTAGCGACATTATTTTTATAATTATTTTAAAATATCAATTTATTCATTTAAAGGAATGAAAAACAATATTAGCTTATAAAAAAGATAAAATAAAGAAAAAATAATATTTAAAAAAACAAATAATTTAATATAATAATAATTCCATTATTTTAATTATATCTTCTTATAATCTCTAATTATATATAACTTT
>JAJMZN010018751.1:0-11834 GCA_023807165.1 Diplodinium dentatum
ATTAATTAATGTTTTTAAGCTATAATTATCAAAAATAATAAAAATCAAAATATTAAAATATTTTTTTAAATAGGTATTATTTTAAACAATAAAGGATCCTGATTGACTATTTATTTGATTTCCTAAATTATTTTCTTTAATAAAACAAAAAGCTTTATTTAATCTCATAGTAGACACTTCAACTGTAGTTGTCATTCTTTTTATTTTATTTATTACATAAATCATAACAAAAGATCCAAGTATTACACAATAAATTATAGCTAATGAATTAAAAATATTTATTTGAGTCTGAAATTTATCTTTTAATGAAGTAGCATCTTCTAAGAATGCTTTATATATTCTTTCTTGTACTAAACTTAATACAAAATTTAAATTTACATCTACTTGCTTAAATTTTTCATCAACATAATTTTTAGTTACTTCAGATAATTCCATATTAGAAATTTCTTCTTTTGTTTTATTACTTTTAATAGATAAATAATCATTATATGTATTTTGTGTTTGCTGTACCATTGCATTTATAGCAACATCAATTCCATCTGAAATCATATTATATGAAGGACTATTTAAAACCCATTTACATTTAACATCATCTAAACATATTATTTCTTCAATATTTACAGATGTATCACTTTGCTTTTTTGAAAAAGCATCAAATAAGATAGATGTTGATTGATAATTTTTCATTCTATAATTTAATACATTATTTATATTATCTGTTTCTTTTATTAAATCATTAGTCATTGTAGAAAATATTTCTTCGTTTGTAAAATCTGGGACAATTAATAATACTCTTATTGTATTAAAATAATAATATACCATTGAATATTTATAAGATACTGTTCCAAAATCATCAAATATATTTTTAATATCATTAATAAATCCAAGACTAATAAAAATTTTAACAAAGAAATAAACAACAATAACTAATATTAATAAAGCAAATATATACGTAATAATTGCAATTTGAAGAATTCCCTTGTTTTCAGTTTTTTCCAAAATAATATCGGTATTTAATTGAACATCATCTAAATCTTCTTTTTTATTCATATTTGTGTTATCATTTTTTTGTGTATTTTTTTGATTATTTATAGTTGATGTATTAAGGCCAGTTTGGGATGTATTCAATTTATTAAAAGTACTTTTTTGATTAGCCATAGTAGTAGCCATTAGATTACTTCTAGATGATTCATTTTTATTTTTATTATCTATTGCTTTTTTTTCTTTTCTTTCATTTCTTTTTTTTCTATCATTTTTTTCATTATCTTTATCATCTTTTCCTCTTTTTGCATCTTGCCCATAATCATTATCTATAGACATTGTTAAATTTCCATTCATTGCAGTTCTTGTTGATATTTTTTTATTATAATTATCTAAAATTCCTAAACTAAAATCAATTAATAATAAATTAAATTCTGATATTTTTTTTATTAAAATAAAATTATCAACATGATTTTTAAAATTATAAGTTCCTTCTTGAGTAAAATCCAAAAACATATTTAATATATTTTTAAACATCATTGAATTTGATTGATATAAATAAAAAAACATTAAAGAAAAAAATATAATATAAACTGCCATTCCTAAGACTTCTATAGCAATATATATTTTTCTTGAACTGCCACTAAATTCTATAAATGAGTTTTCTGATTCTTTTTGCAATTCATCGAAAAAGTAGTGAAATTGGGAATTATAATTAATACCTAAATAATAAGCACAAGGTATAAAATTGGATTCAACTTTATCATCCGTATATTTTTTAAATCTTCCTTGAAATAATTTTGGACAATCTCTAATAGTATATACTATTTGCTCTCCAACTAATTCAGTAGCAGCATTATGAGCTATATAAGAAATAAATTCTGCTTCAGATATATAATCAGAAGAATATTCTATATTATTCCAATCAGTTGTTATTTTGTTCATTGTTCTTGGCTTATATAATGCAGTTAATGGCTCATTTAAATTTTTTTTATAATCAATATATGAAGTATAAAAATAATGAAAACTATTTTGAAAATCAAAAGCATAACTTTTCATAATTTGTGTTAAATTATTTGTATTCATGTATGTTGGCTCCTTTATACCTAAAGTATAATTTGTAATATTTGTTGTCATAAAATATGCAGATAAAATAGATGAAAATAAACATAAAAGTTTATCTCTTTGATAATAATTATAATATAATCCAAAAAAAATATTATGGCCAGTACTAATTATTAAATTTTGATAATAAATGATAAATATATAAATTATTAATAATATTGATAATAAAGTAAAATTAAAAACTCCAATAAATTTAAAGCATTTGATTTCATTATTTTTTACATTATTTTGAACTTTAACTAATTTTCTTTTAGTTATACTTGTGTTACTTTTATCTCTTGAAACTGAATAAGTAGTACCAGTTGCATCATTTTTACTTTTAAATGAAACCATTTTTTGAGAAACTCCCATTTGGCTTCTTGCTTCACTTTCACTATCACTTAAATTCATATTTTTAATCCCTGGAGTACTTTTTGTTATTTCAGTTAATTTAAAGGCATAAAATGGAGTATCATATAATACAGATATTCTTGCTTCTATATCAAAATAACTATTATATGTATTATTATTCTTTTTTCCTCTTGCTAAATTATTGTTATCTTCTTCTTTAACATGATTATAATTTTTAAATTTAAAAACAGATTCAGTTAATTTTTTATAAGATTCATCATGTAAATCAACTTCTGTTAATTTATTTACTACTTTAACTATATTATTTATTACTGAAGCTTTCGGTACAGATAAATGAATTCTTGAACAATCTACACTTTCACTTATTTTATGATTATATATTTTTTCAATCATTAATTGAGCTTTTTTAAGAGTTCTACTAAATTTACTATTTGTTGCTGATGAATCACTAAAATCTTTTTCAAGTTCATCCAATAATTTAAATTTATTTAAATTGTGCTTTCCTGCTATTTTTGAATTTTGTCTAAATAATCTTTTTGTAAAATATTCTCCAGTCATTATTTCCATATTATGTTTTAATGCTAATATTTTTTTAATATCTTCTTGAAAATCAACTCTTAATCCGCTTAAATTTATTTCAAAACAATCTAATAAATTAATTCCGAATTTTTCAATAAGAGGCATAGATAATGCATAATTTTTTTCAAAATTTTCAGAAACAGCCATTAATTCAAAATTTTTATTTAATAAAAAATAATATTCATTTACAAGCTCTTTTAATTCTATTACAATTAAAATCATTAAATTTTTGCCTAAACCTGGAAGTGATGCACCGTATATTGTACTGTTATAAATTTGATTATTTTTATCAAACATAAAATTTTTAATTTTAGGAAAAACTCTATTTTGTTGTGAAACTAAAAATCTTAAAACAGCAGTAGAATGGGGATTAGATAAATCTTTAGGTAATAAAATATCAATACTTTGCCCAGATACATCACTTTGATGATATCCTAATCTATTAGCTAAAGGTTCAGAATAATATGATATTCTCATTCCTTTAGTATATTTAAATATTGCATTATATGTTGAATTCCCTTGTAAATTAAGATCAATATATCTTTGTCTTAAAATTACATACACACTAGGATTTAAATTAGTACTATACATATTTCTATCATTAGTAAATGAATACATTGTTGGCACTATTTGTTCTGTTATTTTTCCTCCCCAAAATAATTCAGCAAATAGAAAGCATTTATAATAAAATTCTATAGGTAATTTTTGACCATTTAATTGTTCTATATAATTAAATAAATCTCTATATATTTTTACTTCACATTCTAATAAATTTATTATTTTGCCTATATTTGCTGATGTTAAAAATGTTGTTGTTATTTTTTTTATTTCTCCAGTTTCTTCATCTTTATGTATTTTTACTGATTCTTCCATCATTTCTTTATATTTTATCATAGTTATTTCATTTTGAGAATATTGATACATTATTTTTTGTATTTTTTTAACTTTATTTAACATAAAAAATATTTCTTTAAATTTATTTTCTTTTAATAATTGATTAAAGCCGGCCTTATTTCCAGATTCTATATCTTTTGTTAATTGTAATTCAGCCATATTTAATGATACTTCAATATATTTATCTGCTACTTCATATAATTGAATTAATTCACTTAAGCCTAATTTATCACAATTAAAATGTAATAAAGTTTGAACCATTGAATATGCCATAATTGGATTGTTTTTAAAATAGCAATAATGCTCACATAATAATAAGGTTAAATCATAATCATTACTATAATCAATTTGAACAAATGCTGATTCTACTAAAAAACTAAACCGTTCGATTAAATTTGGAATAAAATTTTTTTCATAATTTTCTCCATAAGGTATCATTTGAATTAATTTACATTTACAATTCATTTGATGACATTCTGACTGATGTAAAAATACTATATTTAATAAATTTTGAGAGCTTGCATCACCTTTTGAATTTTTGACATTTTTCATCATATCATATACAAATAAAAATATTTCATATATTAATTCATTCTCTATTTCTTTATTTATTTTAAATAATTCCATTTTTGCATATTTTAATAATAAATTTATATTTAAATTATTACTCATATACTGAAAACAAATTGCAATTATTACTTTAATAATAGTAAAAAAAAATAATGTTAAATTTTTAGTTATATTATATTTCAATAAATATAAAATAGCTTCAACAACAATTGAAAAAAAGCAAAAAACGGCCATAATATCAACAAAATAATTTAATTTTGTTGGATAATTAAATTTAGTTAAAGAACTAAAAAATAAGCCAATAAAAATAGCAGCTAAAACAATAAATATTACTAATTTATAAATTTTTAATGCATTTCCTGTTAAATATATTTCTCCTGCTTCACATATCGTTAAATTTTGCATAAAAAATATTAAATAAAATTTTTTATTATTATATCTATATTTTACAGGGGTTTTTTTATCTGTAAGAGGCCTGTTTACACATGTCATATATATTATTCCATTAATATTATAACCTATTATCATAAATATATTTATAATACAAGTTACAACATTTATTGATGTACTTAAAGTTGCTTTAATAATAAATTTATTAGGTAATGCTAAAATATAAACTGGGAAAAATAAATATTCTATTAGAATAGGAAAAAATAAAAATACAATTTGATCCATTAACCTTACTGCATTTATGGGAAGAGGATAATCTCCATCTCTTAAATGCAAAAAAGTTAATACCATATTTCAAGGTGCTTTTCTACCTATGAATTTATTCCAACCCACCCGTATTCTGAAAAGTTGGCTCCTTATATCTCCATATTTTCCCACATTGAAATTCTACCATCCCTTTAAAATTATCCGATGATACCCTTTTAATACGATATTTGAAATCTATATGGCTTTATTTTTTCTATATTTTCTTTTGAATTAATTTTATATATTGTTGTTCCATATAAAAGTAATCTTATAATAAACAAAACTAAAATAATTATACAAATAATAACATAAGTTAAATTTCCTATTCCTAATACTTCTACTAATTTATAAGCTGTTATATTCCTTAACCAATTTGAAAGTGACTTATTATTTATAACTTGTTCAGAATCAATTATAAAACTTCCACAATGAATTAATACTCCTATAAATCGAAGAAAATATGAAACAAAAAAAAATACAAAATTTTCTGTAAAATCAACTTTCATCATCAATAAAAATGGTATATATACTGATATATTTTTATGAATATGTTGTATTATTTGAGTATATTTTGATCTATCTCCATCCATTTTATTATTTATTTATTTTAGAATTTTAATTTAATTTTTTATTATATCTCATAAATAATTTAAATTAAATTAAAAATTAACAACAATAATACCTATATATATATATATATAATTTTTTGGATGAATTAAATAATAGTAGTAATTCTAAATAAAATAAGAAATTGAAAATTTTACTTAAATTATTTTTTTTATTTACCATGAATCCCGGGGGGTTTTCCCCCTTTTTTGAATCTCCCTAATTTAGGGGAGAAAAAAAGCTGGGGGGTTTGCCCCCCATTTTTCTGGGGGGGAGGGGCAAACCCCCCGGGATTTACGGTAAATATTTTTATTCTTAAAAAAAATGAGCAAAATAAATTCTCTTCAAAATGAAATATTAGAATTATTACAAAAATCATACTCAGAGAAAATAGAAGTAAAACAAATTGCAGATAATTTCATTGAAATAAATAATAAATTAAATAATTTTTATGATGAAGTGGAAATTTAAATTGTTCAAATTGTAGAGGAAACGAAGATCTATTTAACGAAATAAAAAGTGATCTCTCAACAATAAATAATCCTTCAATTCGCCACACCCCCTTAACATCTTCAGAATTTGACAAACCAAATATTAAAAAACCCAAAGAATTTAGGAATCCCTACACGGATTATTCTTACGCCCTATTTCAACGTTTTAATTTAATAAGAACAGAGCCGTTAAAATTTTATTCAGAAAGTGATAAATATAATTTATCAAATATAATAGAAGAATTAATTGATAAAAATGATAAATCATTAAAATTAACATGGTCATCAAAAAAAGAAAAAATAATTAATAATATTATGAATGATAAAAGTGTGCCAGATATAAGAAAAAAATTAAATTTAATAAAAAAATATTTTTGTAAAGAATTTGATATAAAAGTATATTATTCTAAAGGTAATTTTGCCAGAATTGATGATGCCCTGTGGAATGTATTATTCGGGCTAAGAAATTTAAGTGAAGAAAAATTAAGAAAATTTTTATCTGAAAAAATTGATTATTGTGTAATATATTCAATTAATGAAGATGAATTAAAATTTGAAAATGATAATAATAATAAAGAAAGAGAAAATGAAACGAAAGATAATCAAAGTAATAGTAGTGGGGCAATAATATCTTTTTTTATATTATTTAATCGTAGCTTAATTATTTCATAAATTATGAAAATATTTTTTCTTGTTTAATTATTATTATCATTTAAAAATAAATAATTATTACAATATTATGTGGAATTAAATCACCCTACCCCTAAGGAATTCGGTGTCAATCAAATAGAGTTCCCAAATTTTTCTCTTTCTAAATATAACAAAAAAATTATTTTGAATTCTAAAAAATTTTCTCATTACTAAATAAAGGGCCTACTAACTTTTTTTTAAAATAATATGAAGGGCTTAATTTCATAGAATATGGCATTTTAATTTTTAAAAACATTATATATATTCTATATTAGTCTATAAAAATATTTTTTTATTTACCGTATTCCTCACGTTCATGTCCGCCTCAGTTCATGTCCGGGGATGAGTTTTGGTAAAATCCCAAACCTCGAATTCATGTCCGGCCATTTTTTGAATAAAAATAAACTAAAATTCCCGGACATGACTAGTCTTATCCCCCTAATTTTAGAAAATTTCCAGTCATGATTTAAAGAATTTCATTGTTTGGGTAAAAATATTATAAAATTAGAGGATATGGTTCATGTCCGGCTTTCTTGTTTTTGTAAAAAAGTTTGAAAAAAAGGCCCGAACATGAACGTGAGGAATACTTTATATTAATTTTTGTCCGGTTTTTCAAAATTTTTTGGGGAAAAAATAATTGTAGGGTTTAGGATATTTTAAATATAATTCCGTCTTTGTCTAATTTTTATCCCCTTCTTTTTTATTGTATCCTTCGGGTAACCAATCTAAAAATTTGAAAATACCTAAAAATAATATAATTATAGTCTGATTTACCGCCTCCCCCAAAAAATAAGGATAGTGGGGTGCAAAAATTAGACAAATACTGTACTACAAATGCTATATTAAAAATTATAAATGATATAATCTTGTTATTCTTTTACCCAATCTTGCAATAATTTCTTCAAATGTTGAGTCACTTTTTAAAATAAATTCATCCAAATTCAAATAATTTCCTTTATTATCATATCCAAATATGGTAACAACATTTTCTGCATTAATAGTTAAATCTATAGGAATTTTAATACCGTAAACTTCACTATAAATCCCCCCCTAGCAGAGGGGAAAATCTAAATTTTGGCTTGGGGGGGATTATGGTGTCAAAATAGAACATAGACTTCAAAATTTGTCTAATACCCCCTATAAGTTCCAAAATTGGTGTTATATCCCCTATAAGTTCCAAAATTGGTATTATACCCCCTATAAATTCCAAAATTAAAAGAGATGTTATACCCCCTATAACTTCCGAAATTAGTCTAATACCCCCTATAAGTTTCAAAATTAAAAGGTGTTATGCCCCCTAAAACTTCCAATTTTCAAATTATACCCCCTAAAACTTTTATAATCAATAAAAATTGAGATATCCTAAATGTTAAAAATTTTTTTTCCACAGAAAAATTTTTTTTTTGCTCGTCAAATTTGAAGTGGTGGGGGGAATTGTGATATCAAAATAGAATAGGGGAAAATCAAAATTTCAAATGGAGGGGGATTATTCTGACAGGGGGATTATAGTGACGTTTAAGGTAATAGCAATAATAATTTAAAAAAGATTAATTCAATTTAATCAAATGATATTAATATAATTGATTCCTTAATGAAGATCTTTTAAAAAAACAAATTGTTGAGAAAATAAATGACATTAAAAAAAATGATGTAATTGGGAAAATTAATTAGAGATAAAATTTAAAAAATGTGAAGTGAAGAAATAATAAATAAATTGGAAAAGTTTATCATGGGACAAGGTTTGTATCTAATGAATTTATATTAAATTATGGATTACAAAATTTTGGAAAACCATTAAATAACCATATTCATCTTTTAATAAAAAATGATAATATTGATGATTTGGAAAATGCAATTTTTGTTTCTCCAAGTATTTTTTATACCTCTAAATATTCAGAGATTATTAGTTATAAAAATGAAGAATGGTTCATCTTAATTGAAGCAAAGATTAAACCAGACTTATTTTCAACTCATGAAAATACTATATATGGATATCAATTTAAAACAGATGAAGCTAAAAATGTTGAATGTAGAATAAAAAGCTCTATGTGACGCCTTTCATAACTTTATGAAAGAGCTAAAATCATAGTTACCTCATTGATATTCATTAATAAGAAATTCTTAGATAATATAAAAGATCATTCGGAAGGTAATATTTTAAAAATGATTATTTAAAAATATTTAATAAAATAAAAATTAAAAATTTTTCAAAGATTGGACGACCCAATGCCCAATCCCAAAATTTTAATCATCCATTTTTTAAAAATTTAATTCTTTTTTTTTATTTCTTAATTAAAGAAGGCTTTCCAACATTTTCACTTCCAAAAGTTATGACTATTTTTTCTTACTTGATAGGTGATTTATATTATTTCCTTCTTTTCTAATCTACCGACATAATATTTTGATAACTTTTGTTATTTCCTTTTTTTAGATATAGTACACATTAATTTAGTTGGTGATTTATTTGTTTTTCAACCAGATTTTAGATGAGATTCAACATTATTATACTTTAATTCTTATTTACAATTTTTGCGAAGAAAATTTAAATTTCCTAATAAAGTGTATTTATCCAAACTTTTAATATTTTCAGTTGACAACATTTGTTTTCACTGAAATTATTATCAGTACAGTCTTTGCACTAAGCATTTTGACAATTTTTGCATTGGATTGGTTCTATATTTTTATATTTATTATATTTTATTAAATTTTTAATAGCTGTATATACTTCATCTTTTATTATATAATTATCAGTGATATATTTTTCTTTTTTCATTTTTTAGAATAATATATAAATTACAATTATTATTTTTTTAAATTAATAATTATTTTATGTTGAACATTAAAAGATTAATAATACGTAAATAAATAAGCATATAAATATTTTTATTAGATTTTAAATAATGAATCTTTCTTGATGGAAACAGATACAATATTTGATTACTCAGAAACTTATCATTTGACTGGTGGAGCATATTTTAATTGTGAAATAAAGGATACGGGACAAGACAAAATTTATGCTTAAAACAGACTATTTTACTAGAGAGCAGATTTCTGTCTACTTATATATGATATAAGTAATCCTATTTTTTTAAAGGCTATTAAGAAACATTATATAAATGAAATAAAAGATAATTGCAAAGAAAATATTAAAGTATGATATATTTTAATTTAAATATTTTATAAACAAATTATTTTGCATTACTAAAAATTGAATATGAAGAAAGGAAAAATAATGATATGCTAATTATAAATAGTCTTAAAATAATTTTAAGTTTGAATTAAGATAAATAGTAGTTTTATACTTTTATTGAATATTATTTATATATTTTTTTTAAAAATAATATTTATAACAATATAAATATAGTCTAAATAATATTTATAACAATATAAATATAGTCTATTAATAAAATGATATAAAGGTATATATAAATATGGAAAATTTTTATTTTTATATTTCAAATTCACAAATATTTTTTTTATAATATTTAATTGAAGAAAGATATTAAAATATTTTTATTATTAGATTTAATTACTGTATATAACGGATTTATACCCCCCTCAGTTGAATATGAGGGCCAAAAATAGAAGGGGGCAGAATTAAGTTGTACTTTAAAAAATTTTTTTATAATAAAATAGGGAAGAAATTTCAAATTTTCTTGGAAGGGGAACAAATATGTTACCGTTTTTTTGAAAAGATCTAAAAATATGGGGTCACAAATCCCTTACATATGGTATATAAAAAAAATAATAATATTATAAATATCATATTCCATACATTAGAACCCAACCTTTTTTCGAGAAAAGTGATGGAGGCTCTAATCGCTAGTATTTAAAATCGAGAAAAATATAACAGATAATTTAAAAATTCCTAAAATTTACAAACAAAATTCGGGGGAGCTATTGAGTAGGGTTTCATTTTCAAAATGTTGGGAAGGATCTAATAAGTGGAATACGATATTAAAAAATTAAAATTAATAAAAATATTTAAGAAAAAATATTTCTTTTTAAGCATTTTATTTTTTATATTTTTTTTAAATTTTATCTAAAAATAAAGGATTTATTGTAGTTTTTTGACTCTATATTTGATTTATAGTATTTTCCAACTTAATTTCCTCCTAAAAGTTAAAATATAAGAAAAGATGGGGAATTAGCTGTTTAGAAGTTATTTGTTGGGTCAGAAAACGATGAGGGAGGATTTTTATATTTTATAATTTTATTGCAATTTTATTCTAAATAAGGGAAAATTTTTTTCGAACCAGAAAAAAATAAGGGTGTGTTAGTTATTCTGTAACAAATTTATTCAAGTGGGGAATTATAGTATTTAACTTTTATCAAGTGAATTAGTGGAAGTATTTTTGGCTGCTTCTATTACTAAATTAATTATAGTATTTTCATATAATAACCTTCCTTGCTTTCTTCACCATTATTAACCTATTGATTTTCCTGCTCTCCTTGTTGAATATTTTTTTTTCCTCAACTTTTTTTCTATTTTTTTATTCTTTTTTCTCTTCTTCATTTTTTTGAGGAATTATATTTGAATAATTTAACCTTGAAGAGAAAAATTGTTAATATTATTTAAGCATATATCATATTTACCATTTATTATTGCAATCATATCATTTAAAAAGTCTTTTTGTAATAAAATTATTAAAATTTATTACATATTTAATCTTATTTATTTCTATAAAATATTCCATATTTTCTATATTAAAATTTTCAAAATCAATTGTTTTATGATCAATATAATAAAAATTTATTTTTAATAATTTATTCATTTCTTTACATTCTCTTTGGTGAATACTAGAATCTCTCATCTCTAAAATCATTTTATCTTCTTTATCATTTTCACAA
>JAJMZN010018752.1:0-11797 GCA_023807165.1 Diplodinium dentatum
ATTAAAAATATGTTAACAAAACCAGAAAAAGTTAATTTATCCAATACTCCTAATATAGAGCAATCTACAATTTACTATAGTGATGACCAAAATATTAGTATTGAAATGTTAAATAGTTACAAATTAAAAAAATATAAATCAGACTATTTATTAGAACTACGTTCACATGATAATCTAAATATTTTTATAGAAAAAAACTCAGCAATTGAAAATAAAAATTTAGCCGATTTAATTGAAAAAGAAAAAAATAACTACATTTCTTCTTTTGAAAACACTTCAAATATATCTGAAACAAAAACTATTACAATTAACGAGAATCCTGTATATACTTACAGTTTTCATTATTTAGATTCAAATTTAAATACCACATTTTATCTACAAGTAATGTGGTTACAATTAGGAAATGAATATTACACTTTTAATATTGAATTTCCTCTAGATAAACTTTCATTTTTTACTAATGTATCAACATCAGTTTTGTATTCATTTAATATCAAAAATTAGTTTTTTATAGAACAAAAGAACTGTTAAAATCTTTACAGTTCTTCTTTATCATTTTCATCTATAATATTATCCAAAATTCGAAGCATTTCTCTACATGTTTCCTCATCTCCTTTATCACACCTATCTAAAATAAAATCAACAATTGAATTATTATAAAATTTCTTCAATAAATCTAAAGTCATTTCATTTTTATATTCACTTTCATCAATAAGTGATTTATAAATAAAAGCTTTGCCTTTTTTTTGTGATATTTCAATTACACCTTTTTTATATAATCTCTTTATTAAAGTTCTTATAGTATTAGGATTCCATGGATAATCTTTCAATTCTTTAATTATATCGGTGGAACTTACTTCTCCTTTGCTCCATATAACATTTAAAACTTCTAACTCAGCATCTGATATTCTAGCCATAAAAAACTCCTTTAATTTTAAAATATTTTCCCTAATGAACAGTCTTCCTGTTTATTGTATCACAAATCTTATTATAAAATCAAGTAAATTATTATTTTATTTTAACGTTTTAAAAATATTTTATCGACAAAATTTGACAAAATTCGACATTTATATTTATATATGTTAAAGGACAGGAGGCACATCTTGAAAAAATTTAATAATAAACCAAATATTATTGGTCAACTTATTAAATCAGCTCGTATTAGAAAAAACTACACCAAAGTTGATTTATGTAGAGAATTAGAATTACTTGGCATCGAAATGTCTCGTAATGAAATTTACAGAATAGAGAATAATAAGATGATAGTCAAAGATTTCGAATTAATCGCATTTTGTATTGTTTTAGATATTAATTTTAATGATTTAAAGAAATTTTTTGCATGACTAAATTTTGGAAATCAATAACGCTGTGAGGAAGCCTATACATCCTGAAACAGGGAAATTCAATAACCAAGCTTTGCATATACTAAATATTTTTGATTTGTTTAATTTTGATTCATTATTTTTAGAGACTGATAAAATCGACATAGTTTTTACGTGCGTAGTACTTATAGGAATTCCTAAAATACTTGCTATAAATAAAACAATAATAGTTATTATATCACTTAGAAGTGCTTCTTTGTTTTTTAATTCTATCATTTCACTCCCAATATTTTCTACTATCTTTCTTCCACCAATTGAAACTCCAATCGCCATTATTGTTGCCGTATATAATATTATTCCAACATTATCCATCGGATTTATAACTTTTGGAAATGATATTTTTTTTATTATACTAAAAAATAATATTAATATTCCAATAAACTTTTGTCCGTCTTGAGCGCCATGCATAAAAGACATTCCGCAACAACTTAATATTTGACATTTTTTTACTAGCTTAATATCTTTCTTCTCAATATATTTTAATAAAATTTTTTTAATTATATATCCTATTACTATTGTTCCCAAAATTGACCATATTAATCCAAATATTATACTTTTCCATTCTTGAAAACTTACTGCATCTAAACCATATATTGCAATTGTTGCTCCAGTTAACCCAGAAATTAAACCATGTGTTTCACTTGTTGGAATTCCATATTTTAATGCTAAAAATGAAAAGCTAATTACTGATATCATCGCTGACAGTAATACTATAATTCCGTTATTTTTATCATCTAATTTTACCATTGAACTTATACAATTTGCAACAGAAATATTTACAAAGCTCATAATGATTATTCCAAAAAAATTAAAAATTGCACTCAATTTTGCAGCCTTTTTAAATGAAACTACTTTAGTCCCAACTAGTGTTACAATAGCATTTGGTGCATCTGTTATTGCATTTGTAAGTATTAAACCAACTATAGTAATAAATGTAAAAAAAATCATTTTTTCTCTCTTTTCTATTTATTTTTATTATATTTAAGTATATAATATAGTAATATGTGTTATGCAAAAAAATTTAACAATAAAAATAAAGGAGATTTTCTAAAATGCAAAAGAAAACAATATATAATATACTTTTTATTTTTGTAATTATCATTTCACTCTGCAATATATGTTATGCAGATGAACCTATAATATACTCACAAGCTGCTATATTAGTAGATAGCAAAGATGGAACAGTAATTTATGAAAAAAATTCAAATGAAAAAATGTATCCAGCAAGTACAACAAAGATTTTAACAGCAATAATTGCAATAGAATCGTGTTCTCTTGATGAGAAAGTAACAGCTAGTGAAAATGCAATTAATTCCATAAAAAGTGGTTATACTAATGCAAATATTCAAGTAGGAGAAGAACTTTCAATGCAAGATTTACTTTATGCATTACTGATAAAATCTGCAAACGAAGCCGCAAATGTTATTGCAGAATACATAGCTGGTTCTACTGATAATTTTGCAAATATAATGAATTCTAAAGCAACAGAACTTGGATGCAAAAATACTCACTTTGTAAACGCAAACGGAATTCATAGTGATGACCATTATACAACTGCTTCTGATTTAGCGCTTATTGCGGAATATTGTATGAAAAATGAAACTTTTAGAAAAATTGTTGCAACTGAATATTATACATTACCTGCTACACCACAATACCCTAGTGAAGATAGAGTCTTAAAAAATTCAAATAGTATGCAAATTCCTGGTCATGTCTATTACTATCCATATGCAATTGGAATGAAAACTGGTTTCACATCAGAAGCTAAGAATTGTTTAATTGCTGCAAGTAAAAAAGATGATTTAGAATTGATTTCAATTGTTCTTCACGCAGAACAAACTGAAGATGGCAGAAGTGCCAGATATTGTGATTCAATTAATTTGTTAGAATACGGAAATAATAATTATGTACCTCACTATGAAACTCTCTATAAAAAATCTGATATTCAACCTCAAGAAACAACTACAGAACAAGAACCTTTCATTCCTGAAAACAAATCCACTAACTCAGAATTAACTGGATTTTATATTTTTATCGCTACTGGAATGTTAATGGTATTCATCTTAATACTTGAAACCTATAGATTTTTTATGAAAAAAAATGGTGTAAGATATTTAAATTCATAAAAAAAGACTGTAAAAAATTTTCCACAAAAACACCCAAATTTTTTACAGTCCACTTTTTCTTAATCCACTTCTGAAAAATACTCATTAATCCTTACTATAAGCTCATCTTTAGCATCTTCTAGTGAAAATCCTTCAAGCTGTGCTCCAGCAAGAGTAATATGTCCCCCACCGCCTAATTTTTCTAAAATTATTTGAACATTTATATCACCTATTGAACGTCCACTTATGAATACTTTTTCACCTATTTTCCCAATTACAAATGACGCTGTTATATCACTAATAGTCAAAAGCTCATCAGCAGCTTTTGCACATATTAAATTTGCATCATTATCTTGCTCATTATCATAAATTGCTATTGCTATAGTATTATTGATTATTTCTACTTTTTTTACAATTTCTGCTATAGTATTATAGCTTTCCAAATCTGCCTGAAACCATTTTTTTACTTTAATAATATCCACACCAAATTTTCTTAAATATGCAGCTGCTTCAAATGTACGTACACCAGTTTTAAAAGTAAAATCTTTTGTGTCTACCATTATTCCTCCATACAAACTTTCTGCTTCTAACAATGTCAATTTCACATCATCTGATGCATACTGTATTATTTCAGTAACTAATTCAGCTGCGGAAGAAGCGTATACTTCGTGAAATGAAACTAATACATCATTTATTGCTTCTGGAGATTTTCTATGGTGATCAATTATTATTTTCTTATCAATTTTTTCAAGTAATTTCGGAAATTCAACATAAGTTGTTTTATGAGTATCTACTATAATAAGTAATGTATCTTTATCAATAATTTCTTCTGCATCATCCTCACCTATTATAGCTCCAAAATATTCATCACTTGATTTTAACACATCCAAAAATTTTCCTAGTGATTTACCTTTTGGTTCAGAAACTATATATGCATCTTTTCCTAAAGTTTTAACAAGACGATACATTCCTAATCCCGAACCAATTGCATCAATATCTATATTAGTATGTCCCATAATCATTACTTTTGATGATTCTTTTATAATATTTGCTATTGAGCCAGCAATAGTTCTTGCCTTAACTTTTGTTCTTTTTTCCATCTCAAGAGTATTTCCACCATAAAATTTGTATTTTCCTTCTTTTCTTACAATAGCTTGATCTCCACCTCTGCCAAGAACAATATCCATAGCCGATAATGCAGATTTATATTTTTCTAAATTATCATTTCCTTCATTGGAGATTGCAATACTTAATGTTACTTTTATATTTGAATTTTCATTTATTGATTTTACTTTATCTAAAATAGCAACTTTATCCTTTTCAATGCTTGACAAATATTTTTGCTCAAAAATATATAAAAACCTATCTCTCTCAGTTTTTACTATTAAGCCACCTGTTTCCTTTGCCCAATCCATAATAGCTCTCTCTACATTTGCAATTATTTCTGTTCTTTGTTCAGGCATTGCCCTTTGCATAATATCTTCATAATTGTCAATCATAGCAATTGCAATACAACTCTTTGAATTATTGTATTGTTCAGATAACAAATTATATTTGGTTTCATCAATAAAATACATTGTTAACTGATACTCTTTTCGCTTTCTTTTATCTTTTTTCTTACTCTTTGAAATACCACAATATATTTTATAATATTTTTTATTTAAATTAAACTGTTTTGTTATATATTTACTTTTTTTAAATTGCTCTTCATCATTTTCAATATTTAATTTTATTTCTTTTATTATTGGAGTTAGTGATGTTATCACATCCATATCCCTAAAAACTTCTACAAAGCTTTTGCTTTTCCAAATTATTGATCCATCTGTTTCAACTAATAATAGTGGTATTGGTGAATTTATAAGATTATTCTTGGTTGCAATATCCACATCAGATGTAATTTCTTGAATATGATTTACTAATTCCAATCTCTTTTTATCATTCATCCATATTGTATAACCCCATAAAAAAATGCATAGCAAAATTGATGGAATTATCAACCTTGCATCATACGTACATAATGCAATACAAAGAAGTACTATAATTAAGATATATAAATTAAATTTGACATTAAGTTTCTCCAATGTCTTATTCTTATTTTTTTCTGTCATAATCTCTCCTTTTTATAACAATATGTTGATTATAGCATATTTTTTTATTTTTGTCAATTTTTTGTTATTTTTTATGAAAACTACTTGTTTTTTTAAAATTTATATGATATAATTAGTTTTTGGTTATTTATTGTGTGTGCCTTTGATATTTATTAATAATTCGGAGGTGCAAACCTCCGATTAACTAAAAGGAGGATTATTATGTTTGATTTGTTTAAGAAAAAGGTCGAAGTACATATTTTGGATGAGGATGAAATCAATGAGCGCATTGATGAAGGCATCTTCAAGGGACATCATTCAGCATATTTTTATAATGCTAAATTATCAAAAGATGCTGAAAAAAAACTAGCAGAACAAAATATTAGCGTAAAATACAGAGATGTTGATGGCATCCCTGCTTTCGAAATCTTTTGGAAGTAAACATTTTTAAAAACTGAAAGCGAAATTATGGAGATTTTCACAAATTTCGCTTTCAATTTTTTTCATTTTTATGATTCTAGGTAAAATATCGTATCATAAAATCTCTTTACTAATTAATGGTTTGCTTGAATATTTATATTTTACTATATATTCTCTAAAATTATCCAATATTTTATTGTAATTATCCTTTTCTTGCAAATTAATTCCAAAACTTGCTAATGCTCCATCAAAATCATTATTTTTACAACATTTTAAGTACTCCATAATTCTTTCTTTACCTTTTTCTGGGTCTTCCCTATAAACTTTAAGCATAGTTGGAACTAAAAACATTGAAATCGCATATCTCCTTGATATGTATAAATGTGGTCTGCGTAATAAAGCTTTTTCGATCTCAGATTTTCTTTTAGCTCCTACCATCTTATCTAAGAAATCTTCTGGTACTTTTCCCTTTTCTTCTGATATTTTAACAAGAGCAGCTCTTAATCTTGTATCTCTAACACTTTCAAAATCTATAAGAATTCTAGTTTTTATTTTCTCTTCGACTATTGACTTCCATTCTGGCTTTTTACTTATTAAGTAATCACAAAAAATTGTTTCAAAAAAAATAGCAGTTGTTTCACATAAATATGCATCCACTACAGGTGGATAATTTTCTGTAAATTGTGGGTCTAAAATCTGTTCTCTAGTTGTTAATTGCTTGCCTAAATTTATATCAAAAGTATGTGATAATTCATGCATTAATTTAATCATTTCAAAAACAGAACATTTATCTCCCTTTACAACTTTTGATAACATATTTGCTGTCTTTTTATCTATGTATTCATTTAAAACTACGTAAGTATCTTGACCAGGGTAAGACATTAATCTTTCATTCCACAACCTCTTGATTTACTATTTTGGTTATACGTTTATCTTTTGGACTTTTATTTGGCATGCAACCTTATCCACCTCATAGCCTTTATTATCAAGTTTCTGTTCGTAGGCTTAAGAATTTTGCTACACCACTTCCTTCATCCCAACATTACTGTTTTCGACTTGTGGTTCACTAGACTTGGCGATAAATACCCGTGACTGGATTTTCACCAGTAAGACTAATGCCATGCCTGGCACACATATGCAAAAGACCACCTTATGAAGGTGGTCTTACCTTTTTCGCTCAGCGAATGAAACTTTCAAAAAAGGATTTTTAGGAGCTTTCTTTGAAGCTATGTTAGATATGTTTAATTCGGTTTACTTTTACATAGCCAAATTCACCATTATCCATACGAACCCCAAAGAAATGATCGGTATCGTCTCTTGTGATGTCTTCAATTATTCCATATCCAGGATGCTTTATTCCAGGACAAATATAACCGCGAATATCAGGAGTAACGATTACTGCATCACCACACCAAAAGGTATCTATGCCTTCTATTTCAACGGCAAGTGGTAAATCCCGATCTGCATCGATAATTAAGAAATAATTGCTAAATATGGTTGCTTCGTGTTTAATAATCATAATGATCCTCCTTAATTTTCCCAATAAATTTATTGGGGCTGTCAACAGAATTTCTTAACGTAACTACATTATACATTATTTTTCCAAAAAAGTCAAGTTTTTTTAATAGTTTTTATATTTTTTTCAATAATTAAAGCTATTGCCTATTTTTATTAAAAATAATTTTTTTGGTAATAATAAATTTATCAAATCAAAAGGAGAAAATAAATGTTTAAACCAGATGCTATTTATTACGAAAAAACTATTGAAAATTATGCTTTAGGAAAAGAATTATTAGAAAAATATAAAAGTATTCCCAAATTTGAAATTGAAAATCACAATAATATTCCAAAAATGCGAAATCAGCAAAATGCTGAGTTTCCGAAAATGAAAAGACATTTAATAATAGCAACAAGAAAAACTCATAAATATGTTGAAAATCATAAAATTTCTGATTTTTTAGTGCCTTTTACTTCTTCTGGATGTACTGCAATGTGTTTGTATTGCTATTTAGTTTGTAATTATAATAAATGCTCTTATTTGAGATTGTTTGTAAATCGCGAACAAATGCTTGAAAAAATGATTCATACAGCAGAAAAAAGTAATAAAGAATTAACTTTTGAAATTGGAAGTAATAGTGATTTAATTCTCGAAAATACTATAACTGCAAATTTGAAATGGACTATTGAAAATTTTGCCAAAACAAATAAAGGATTTTTAACTTTTCCAACTAAATTTGATATGGTTGATCCTATTCTAAATATTAAAGGTAAAGAAAAAGTCATTATTAGAATGAGCATTAATCCACAGGAATTAATAAAAAAAATCGAATTTGGCACATCACCTCTAAACTGCAGAATTGAAGCCATAAACAAGTTATCCACAGCAGGATATAAAATTGGAATTATAATTGCACCAATTATAATTGTTGATAATTGGCAAAATTTATATGAAGATTTGATTAAATACTTAGTAGAAAATTTAAATACAGAGGCTAAAAAGAATTTATTTTTTGAATTAATTTTTATGACATATAGCTATGTTCATAGAATGATAAATCATGATGCTTTTCCTAATGCAATTGACTTATACAACCCAGATTTAATGACTGGACGAGGAATGGGTAAATATTGCTATAGAAATGAAATAAGAGCCCAAGCTACATCCGTTTTTCTTGAACTCTTAAATAAATATTTTCCTAACAATAAAATTTGGTATATAAGTTAATTATATATATAACATTGTAAACTTCTTCTACCAAAGCTTAAACATTCTCCCATTGAATCCATCCATACATCTAAATGATTGTTTGTGATTGCTCCACCTCTATCTTGAACCACAAACCAACCTCCATTTGGTTTATTAGCAAAGTATGGTATATAAATTACTGTACCAACTGGATAAGCTGAGCCTGCAGCAACTGTATACCATGATGATGCAGTTGCTCCTGAAGATGTTCTTGTATTTCCACCACAAGATGCTGCACAATATGCTGATGCATTTAAAGTTACTACTGAAGGATTTTTTCCAGCAACACTAGCAGCTATTGTTTCACCTGAATATCTAGTTCCTGAAGATCTTGCAACTATTTTCGTTGATATTTGAACAATTCTATCAATTGGCTCTTTTATAATTGTTTCAGAAATTATATCTCTTGATATTTCTTTTTCATCTCGCAATTTTACTCTATATTTTATTTCCTTAAGGCCATTTTCACCTTTTTGTATTACTCTATTGGTCGTTTCTGTGCCTGTAGCAGAAACATCTTTTGTTACTGTTTCATAAGGTATTTCAATTTGTTCCGTAACTATTTTTTCAGTAACAGTTACATAATTTTCTAAAATTGTCTCTGTAGTTACACTTTCTACTTCTTCTGATACTATTTTTCTCTCTGCAGTAGATTTGCTAATTACTATAGTTTTTGAAAAATCAATATTAGAATTTAAATCTGGATAAATTACTTCATCCGGTTCAAGTATTATATGATTTTCTTCTAAAATTTCCGATACTACTGTCTTTGACGTCATAACTGCTTTTTCACAATCATCAGAAAATACAATCGTAACTGAATTCATCTCTGTTCTAGCTGCCATAACACCAATAGCAAATATACAAACAAATATAATACTTACGAAAGCAATTTTACGAATTATCCTAATAGATAATTGATCATTTGTTTTCATAAATTTGTCCCTCCTTTATACTTAAGTGACGCCTTTATTATATTATTAATGTCAAAATTTGTCAATGAGTTTAAATAGGTTTTTTTACTTTTTATATTACATTGTATTCAGAATATTTTGAAATATGAATTTTTAAAATCTGATATTAATCATACTTATTCACTACAGTATATTCACCTCCACCTGTTGCAACATACTATATAGATTTTTTTACTGTGGATCATTTTGACTACCTTTTAGTAACCGTAATTCTCTATCTTTATTAGCGATAAATATTAAAATTTTATTCATCATTACTTTTATTTATTTCATATTTTCGATTTTCTAATGCTTTATACAAAAATTTTAATACTCTACAGATAACTTACTTCCATTTTGTGTTTTTGATACTATTATTTTTTTGTCTAGTCTTTCTTTTAATTCTGTTACATGGCTTATTATACCAATCAACTTATTATCTCCTGCTAACTTATTTAAAGTATTAATGGCTTGTTCTCTTGATTCCATATCTAACGTACCAAAACCTTCATCTATAAATAAAGTATCTACAACAACTCCTCCTGAATAACTTTGTATAATATCTGATAATCCTAAAGCTAAGCTAAGTGCAGCTTTAAATGATTCACCACCAGATAATGATTTTACATCTCTCACCTTTCCATTATAATTGTCTAAAACATCTAAATCAAGGGCCATCTTTTCAGAAATTCTGTCTGTTGACTTTTTCCTTAATAACATATACCTATTATCTGTCATCTTAATTAATCTCTTATTTGCTTCATTTATAATCATATCAAAATATGTAGCTTGTACATATTGTTCAAATGCAATTTTTCTCTTACTTGTTGCTGTTCCACTTGCTAGTCTAGATAATTCATCAATCCTTGCAACATTTATCATTTGTTTTTTTAATAAATCAGCTGTTTTCTGTAATGATTTATCACATTTTTCATTTAAATCTAAATTACTTTTAAGCTTTAGCTGTACTTTTTTTTGCTCTTTTTGTTTGTTTAAGAATTCTTGTAATTGTTCTTCATCTTTTGAAATATCAATAATATCTTTTGTTAATAATTCTTTTTCTAATGACTCTAATTTTGCTTTATTTGAAATCTGTTCTTCTTTATATTTTTCAATTTTTTCCTTTATTTTATTTATCTCTTTTTCATCCAATGAACTATTTTTATAATCCTCTTCGTTTTCGAATCCGAGTTTTTGGATTGTCTTTATAAAGTCATCATATCTTTCTTGATATTCTTTATAAACATTTTCTTTATTTTCCCTAGTAGAATTTAGTAAAGCATTATTTTTAACTATCTTTTCAGCATCTTCTTTTATCCTTTTGTTGAATTCATCTTTAAAATCATCAAATTCAAAATCATCAATATCAACATATTTTTCAGTAATTTTATTATAAATTGTTTTAAAATTTTCTTCTATTTTTGTATTTTTCTCGATTATTTCAGCATTTTGTTTTTTTATTTTTTCTACAAATTCCTCTAAATTAAATTCACTTTTTTTACTATCAGGAATTTCATCAAGAATAGAATTATATTTTGTATTTACTATAGTTATTTTTTCTTTACATTTTAAATCTTCTTTTTCTAATTTCTCTTTTTCTTCTTTCAATTTTTCTAATTCTTCTTTTGAAAGTACACTTTCACTTTTCTTTGCTTTTACAGGATGTTCTATACTACCACATACTGGACATGGTTTACCATCTTCAAGTTTTTCAGCTATAATTCCTGCTTGTTCTTTAAAAAAGACATCTTCTTGTTTTAAATATTCTTTTACTTTTTCTTGATATATTTCATTGCTTTTTTCATATTTTTTAACAAGTAATTTTTTTTCATTATTTAAATTTTGCATTTCTTCAAGCTTAGTAATTATATCTTGTATTTTTTTATTTTCCTCTTTTACTTTTGTATATTCTTTTATTATATTCTTTAAATCATCTATTCTTTTGATATTTTCATTATTTTTCTTTTCCGTTTCTTTTTCCCGATTCAATTTCTCCTACAATTTTTTTTATTAATTCATTGTTCTTTTTTATTTCATCTTCTAATTTATCAAGTATTTTTTCTTTTGGTAATACAGTTACTAAGATTTTTTCATTTATTTTTAC
>JAJMZN010018753.1:0-11784 GCA_023807165.1 Diplodinium dentatum
ATTTTTCAGCGAATTTAAGTTAATTTACGTATAATTTTTTTATTTCTAAATGTTCAGGTTGTATGCAATCCAAATCCCTTGTTATTTCTAAAAATTTTAAATCTTTATCACTTTTTTTTTGCGGATATACAAATTTGTATATATGCCTTACAATATGATTTTCTATTTTTTCCAAAAATTCTGCTGTTTCCTTTTCTTTTATTTCTCCAAAAAGATTTTTATTTTCTGGATCTTTAATTTGCTTTTTCACACATTCCATATATTTTCTTATAATTGCATAAGCTTTATTTTCCCTATCTCCTTTTTTTGCATCTTCAATAAAGAATTTTCTTAATATAATATTATTTGGTATTTCTTTGTTGTCTGAAAATTGTTTAATTTTCCAAAATTTATAATTTTTTAAAAAAATATTTTATTATATAGGGCAAAAGAAAGAAGAAATTAATAAAATCTAAAACATAAGTTATATGATATGGATTATTTTCATTTTGAATATTACTATGTGGACAAGTTTTTATATCTTTTATGAATACAGGAGCATCATTTTCGGATGATGATTCTTTTGCTTTAAAATCAGGATTAGGCATTATACAAACTTCAACTTTTTTAGTTTTACCTTAAATTTCACCATATAACCCCTTGAATTCCGTTTTTTTCTTATTTTTATGGGAGAGGGGTACTAAGGTGTTTTAAAAAAGGCCTTTTTAGAATGAATTTAATTTAAAATAAAATTCAATTCAACGCAACCTGAATTTTGGGAGAGGACTAATAAATATTAGGGGATAGTATTTTTATGACGAGGTTTATTTACTAATGTAGATTATAGGAAAAATCTTTTAGATACACTTAAAATAAGAAATTTAACAACAAAAAATAATTTAAAAGAATCTGAAAAATCTATAAAAATTAAATATCAAACACATGAATTAAAAAAATTATCTTTAAATTCACTAAAAAGTAGTATTAATAATCAAAATTCAATGAGTGTAAAAAGTAATAATGTAACTGAAATTAGTTTATTAAGATATCGTCCCAAAAGATTAATAAAATTAAAAGAGCAAGGCAAAATTCAAATGCCAATATCAAAAATTGGGGGGCTGTCTATTGATTTAGAAAAAACATTTAGTTCAGATGATAAAAGATATAAATTAAAAAATAATAATAATAGTAGTCAAAATTTATTAAATAATATATCTGATACAGAAAGATTTATGAATTCAAATAATAATACGGAATTTAAATCGAATTATATTTTAAAATTTGCAAAAAATTCGGAAGAATTTAATAAATTTAGTAGTTATAGTGAATTAATAGGTGATAATAACGGGAAAAGAATATTTGAAGAAACTTTTGCAAAATTATCGAAATTAATTGAAAACCAAAATAAATTATTGTTTAATAATATAGACTCATATACTAATAATAGTAATAATAATAACAATAATATATCAGTTATAAATAATTTTGATATATCTCCTGTAAAAACTAATTATTTAAATATTAATATGAAAAATCAAATGAGAAATAAATCAAATATATTAAAAATCATAATTTTTTCCAGATATATAACAATAACAATCCATCTTAAAATTCAAAATATAAAATTTTATAAAATTTAATAACTTATATATATTTGGCCAAGAGTTGGAAAAAAGTTTTGGTAGATAGGTTTATTCCCCCCTTGGTAAATACAGCAAAGTCAATAGGTTTAAATCATTTCCAGTTCAAAACCTAAATAACTAATTTTGAACATTTTTTTATATTTTTTTAATTAAATTACATTTAAGTAATTTATGGTAATGATCTAACAAATTTTTTTACAAATACTTATAATAATATTAATTCTACAAATAATTCAATTATTAGTGGGATTAATTCAACTAATTTTAATCCTCAAAATCAGTTCAATATAAAAAAATTAATAATATTTTGGTGAGATTTTATAATAAATTTGAATAAGTTTTTAGCCCTAATTTTCAATGAATTTAATTATTGCAAAAAAGAAAATGAAAAAATGAAAAAAAAATCTTATAGGGATGAGCTTAAATTAAATAATAAAATAAATGAATTAGATGATTTAAAAAAATATTTAAATAGATTTGATATTAATATGAAAATAAATTCCCAAATTCAAAAAGAGAAAGAAATTCAGGAATTAAAAAAAGAATTTAAAAAAAAGGAAAATGAATATATTTTATTAATATATAAATTAGAAGGTGAAATAAGAGATTTAACGATTGTGTTAGATAAAAATAAATTTTATTATGATGAATATCAAAAAATATTAAAAGAAATTGATAAAAATAAAAGACAACGTGAACTATTAAAAAATAGATTTCATAAAGAATTAGAAGATACAAATGTTAAAATATTGCTAGAAAAAGATCATCAAGATGAATTATTATTACAAATTGAAAAATTAAATAATGAAATTAATGAAATGAAAAAAGAAAAAGAAAAATCAAAAACTGTAAATATTGAATTACAAGCAAAAATTAGAAAATTGGAAATGGTTATAGATGAAAAAAAGGAAAATATATTAATGTTAAATGAAGAATTAGAATGGTATATAAGAAAATTAAAAGAGGAAAAATTTAATTATAATAATTTTAAAAATGAATTCCGTATTTTGGAAAAAAAATATTTTAATTTAGAAGAAGAAATGAATAAAGAAAAGAGAAGGCAAAAAAAAGATAATAACAATGGGGAAGAATTAGTTTCGCAAAATTCTTTAAGTCCTAAACATAATAAAAAAGAAGATAATTATGGTTCTCCTTCTCCAACTGATTTTACCCAAGGAAATAATAGTTAATTATAATATATTTCTTTTCCTAATAAATATTAAATAATATCTTAATAATAAATATATTATTATATTATTTAATTTGTTAATAATAAAAAAATATAACAGAAATCATTATTACTAATAATACTAATAAGTTTTATTTTATTTTGAATTAATAATATATGATAAAGAAATTTAAGTTATATTTGTTATGAAAAATAATATTGTAATTAAATTTTAAATCTGAAATTAAAATATTTAAAAAATTAAAAATATTAAATTAAATTTTATAACTTAAAATAAAATAAAATGTGGTATAATACTCAAATGAAAGCAAAACCTCCAAGATATCAATCATCTCGAGTAAGAAATAAATATCAAATGTCAAATTCAACAAAGGTAAATCCTAGAGAAAGATTAATGAATACCCAAAAAAGGCAAAAACTCAGAGATTTATTAATAGAAAGATTTTCAAATAAATATAATTTAGGTAATAATAAGCAATTAATAGAAGGAGAAATTACTAAATTTTTACAACAAGAAAAATTAAATGATGTAGATCTTCAACGTTTAGATAATCGTATAAAAAGAATAATTTCTGAAAATATTTCTCAAAAAAATTTAAAAGATAATCTGACTAAAAATTTAAATTATAATTTGCATTCAGATAATGAACAAAATCAAGCTTTAAATCAAAATTTCCAACAAGAAGAAAGTATATATCCAGCTAATTATCAACCACCCCCGGTAGAATCCACAATTAACCAAGGTTTAAATAAAAGTTTAAATCAAAATAAATCAAAATTAAGAAGTTCATCATATAAAAATGATAATAATTTAAGACCTTTATCTTCTCAAACATATATAAGAAATGATATTTTAAATTTAACTAAAAATAGAAATAATCCAGAAGAAGAATTAGCTGCTTTAGAAAAAGAGCTTGCCGCAGAAGAAGAGCGTGAATTAAGAGAAAAGAGTTATTATCATGAATTAAATAATGATTTAAATTTAAATAAATTAAATTTTAAAAAATATGGTAATGAATGGGCTGCAATGGCCGCATATGATAAAAAAATATATGAACAACAATTATTAGATGAAAAAATTAGAAATAGGCAATTAAAAAAAAGAACAAAAGCGGATTTAGATGATCAAATTAAAGAAAAAATAAAAAAAGAATATGAGGATGAATTAAAAGAAAAAGAATATGATAAATTATTTAAAGAACATCAAAAAAAATTAGATGAAATTGAAAGAGAAAAAGAGGAATTAATAAGACAACAATATTTAAGAGAAAAACAAAGTAGGGAAGCACAATTAAAAGATAATTATGTAAGAAAAAGAATAGATGAATTAAAAGATAAAAAATTTGATAAAAAAATTATAAAAAATATAAAAAATGAAATAGAAAATGAAAGAAAGCAAAATGAAGAATTAAAAAGAAAAAGAAATGCAGAATTAAATAAAGCTTTAGAAGAAAATGAAAGAAATAAAAAAAATCAAAAATTATTTTTAGAAAAAACAAAAAGAAGAAGATTTAAAATTCTTAGATGAACAAAGAAAAATGGATTTAAGATTAGAACAACAAAGAGAATATTTATTAAATACAATAAAAAATAGAAGTGAAAAATATACAAATAAAAAAGCTTTAGAAAAAATAGAAAAAATTAAAAAAGAACAAGAAGAAGAAGATAAAAAAATGATATTTTATATGAATGAAAAAGCTAGAATTGCAGATGAAAAAGAAATGAAAGAAAAATTAAGAAGACAACAAGAAAAAAAAGATTTAAAACAATATATGATATGCAAGTTGAAGAAAAACAAAAAGATGGAGAATTTGAAAAATTATTAGATGGGGAACAGGCAAGAATATGGAAAATGGATTGTGAAAAATATAATGAAGATGAAAAAAGAATTGCTAAACTTATAAGAGATAAAAATGTTAGAAATTTAGAAACAATTAAACAACAGATGAAAATAAAAGAAGAAAAAGAAAAAAATAAATATGGAATGAGTGATGTAGAATTTGCTATGAATAGAGGCAAATTAATAAAAGTTCAAGAAGCTCTAGGCTAATTTGATAATTTAATTTTTAATTTAGTAAATATATTTTATTATATGAATTTTTATTATTAATTTTTTTAAATAATTTCAAAATTTAATTAAATTAATTTGATTTTTCCTCTCTAAAATTATATTAAATATTCCAAAAACCATTATTAGATTAATTTAATATTTTTAATGGTAAGATTGTCCTTTTTGGTTTACAAATATTATATTTTATTGTTGAAACAAAAGATAAAGAATAAAAATAAAAAACAAAAAAAATTTTTTTTATATTAAAAATGATATAAGGTATATAAAGGATTTGTGACCCCCTCTGGCGGGTAATTTGAAGAGGGGTTAAAAATCGGTTAATTATATAAAATATAAGTTATAAAATAATTATCAATGTGGAGTGCCTTGTATTTTTCTGGATAAAATTTTTGGATCCGGTAGGGGGTAAAATAAGGTAGGGGAATAAATCTTAATAAATAGTAATTTATATAAAGGATTATTAAAATTAAATTAAAAATAAAAAATATTTAATAATTAATAAAAATGTTTGGAGATGAAAACCAAAATAAACTAACAATTACAAATACAATGAAAATAGCAATAGTTGATAGTGAAGGTACAAATAATGAATTATATGGAATGATTTTTGATAAAATTAATAAAGAATTTGAAGATAAATTAAAAATATCATATATATATAATATAAGTGATTTATATAAAAATATTTCCGAGCCTTTTGAAGAAAAATCTCAAGGTCTTTTAAATACCCAATGGATAGAAGAAATTTCAACTTTAAGGCCAAGTGTTATAATTTTATATTATTATATAAATGAGGGAAATACAAAAGAGGATGAAGAAATAAAAATATCAAAAATAATTGATGATATTCAAGAAAAAGACCAATATGTGTATATTTATCTTTTTGTAATAGTTCCCCCGCAAGAATTTGATATATACCAGCATCTAAAAGATGATGATAAAAGCCAAAATGCAATAAGAAAAAAACTTTCAAAAGATTTTATTTATATTTTTCCATCGAAAGAAATTTGGAAAACTATAGAATTAAGTAAATTATGTAATAATTTAATTATTTGTTCAAGAAATTATTATAAACAATTAAAAGAAGCATTAAAAAATAAAAAAGAAAATTCTAATCATTCTGAAGAAATTATTAAATATGATATAATGATGGGCATTTTATCTACTATTAAATCCAAAAAAAAAGAAGCCTGTGTATCAAAACATTTAAAAGAAGCATATGATATCATTTGTAGTAAAAGCTTTGTTCATAAAAAATATTTATATGGGAAATTGGAAACTACTAAACAAAATTTTTTTGAAATAAGAGCAATTGCTGATTGGCTTTTATTTAAAATTATGAAATTAAATTTTAAAATTACTGAAAATTCTTTTGCTAATAAAAAAAAAAATCAAAAAATTGTAACTAAACAAAAAAATTTAGATATTCAAACAAAAATTGATATATTCTATAATCATATAATTATTTTTTCTTCATTTGATTATGGTGAAAAAGAAAATGATTCTTTTTATTTTTTTAGATATTTTTGGATATACAAAAGATATATAGATTTGGTTGATTTCTTCGAAAAAAATATAAAGGAATTAAAAGATGAAAAAAAATACATACATAAAATGGGATTAATTAATTTTTATATCTTATACATTTTAATGAAAATGATTAAATTCTATAAAAAATATTATAATGATATAGATATGAATATAGCAAAAGTAAAAGATAAAGAAGCTTTAGTATCATTAATAAGTACTGTACCAAGCATATATTATGCCAAACCCCCAGAATTTGTTTATGAGGACATAACCACTGGGGAAAAGATAGAAATTGGTTATGATGAAGATATTTATCTAAAAAAAGTAATTTTAAATAATGATTTAACTTTAGATAAAATGATGTATAAATTAAATAATGTATATATTCCAAATATTTTATTATTTTATAATAGAACAGCCAATTTACAAAAAGAATTTGAAATATCAAATACACAAAATGATTTTGTGGTTCTAAAAAAAAATAATGTATTAAAAGAAAATGATATGAAGGGATTATAAATATATTTAAATATGTTAAGATTAAATACTAACAAAGAAGGTGTTTAAGAAAGTGATTTATATAAATATCCCGACATTAATGATGCTATGTTTGATTTATATAAAAATTTTGATGTTTCTTCGGGGGTTAGAAAATTTCCAAAAATTTACGTAAATTTTTTGAATAAATTCATGGAAAGTTTAAATTTTCAGATGGAAAATATAAAAGAAAATGAAAAATTCAATGACATTAAAAAAACATCATTATTTAAATCACTTTCAATTTTAGCAAGTATAAAACTATTTAATGAAAAAGAAGAAGATGATTTTATTAAATTATTAAATGATGAAGATTTCACTCCTATAAAATATAAAATGAATAATTTACAAGAAGATTATTTAGCTAAAAATAATAATGATGAAAATAAAGAAGAAAATTTAAAAAAAGAAAAAGAACAAAATAAAGAAAAAAGCAAAGATATTGAAAAAACTATTGAAAAAAAAAATTTAAAAAAAGATGATATATTAATAAATATTAATAGTTATAATAGAATATATAAAAGTGAAAATAATAGTACCTTATTCTACCCATTAGAACCCTTCATTTTTATATAAAAAATAATAGGTAAAGTAAAAATCTAAAAATTAGGAGTTAAAATAGAGGGGTCCATTGTGTGGGTGCCCCGTTTTGAAAAAGTAGGGGGGCTTTAATTTATGAAATATGGTATTTTATTTGATTATAATATAAAAGATATAGAAAAATCACAAGAAAGAAAAATATTAAATTTGGTTGAATATGGAATTTAAAGTATCTACAAAATTAGAAAAATTAAAATTAAAATTAGATAATATTAAAATATTTTTTATTTGTATAAATGAAGAAGAAAATGAATTAAATATTAAAATAAAAAAGAAATAATAGTTAAAGAATTCACTAAAGAAGAATTAGCAAATATGGAATTATCCAAAGATACTCCTTTAAGTTTTGAACATAAAATTTTTCTAAAATATAAAAAAGGAAAAATTTATGCATCGAAAGTATTAGCAAGATTATCCCAAAAAAATAATATTGTTTATTTGATTGAAATCCCAAATGAATTTAAAAAAGTTATATTTATAAAAAATTTATCAAAAAATGTTTTAAACTTTAAATATAAGAGAGGCTTCAAAGTTGGAAAAAATCAATATAATCCATTTGAATTGTTTGTTACAAAGGAAAAAATTGATGACGTTGAAATAAAAGATTTAAATATAGAATTCGAAACTATTCCTACTTTTATATATAAAGAAATTTCAGTTATACCACAATTAAATAAAGATATGAATCTATCCCCTAGAGAAGAAGCCACATCAGATCAATTTGAAAATTATAGTTCAAATTCTTTAACTTTAGGGCATCAAAGGCCATCAGTTAAAGTAGAAAAAGAAAAAAAATTGAAAGATTTAAAAGATATAACTAATCTAAATAATTTAAATCCTGAAGAATTAGAATCACTAAAAAGAAGTAGTGTTGGAACTGTATTAATGAAACAAATAAATAAACGTACTTCAGCAAATAATTTAGATTATTCAAATATTACTAGTAATATTGTTAATACTAATAATAATATTAATAATAACACAAATATAAATAATACAAATCCTAATAATAATAAAAATACCAATATCCTAAATGTCAAACTATAGTCCCCCCAGCATAATCCTCCCCATTTTTTGACAAATTCTGATTTTTACCCTAACTCACTAAACTTCCTATAAAATCCCCAAATTTTTAGACGACTTAATCCCCCCTTGAAAATTTGCGAAATTCTATTTGCACCCTAATTCCCCTAATTTCCCCTAATTTCATGTCAGCTTAATCCCCCTTTCAACGAATTTTTTTCAAAAAAAACTCTCAAGGGAGATTTAGGCTGACCTTTACGCTAATACTATTTTAGAAAAAAATTCTGAATTAACTCTCCTTCTATGAACAGTAGAAGTACTACTAATTTTAGCCAAAAAAGAATGTTACGTCCTCCGGAATTTTATATATATAATGAATCAAATAATTCATTAAAAAAATATATTGATAAAATGGAAATAAAATATAATAATTTTGAAACCCTTTTAAATCAGGAAAAAATAAATATGAAGCTTTGCTTAAATTTTTACATGAAGGTTCATATAAAATAAAATTTTCAATAGTATATTATATTCGACATAAAGAAATAGAAGATTATATTGAATATAAAGAAGAATCAATTTTAGACTACAATGTAGTAAAACCTTTTTCAAGTATAAGTGAGATATTAACAAATAATTATTTAAAATTTGACCAAAGTAAATTTGGTGCAAAACAAAATTTTTCAGATGAAGAAAAAGAAAGAAGAATTTATTTAACTAATAATAAAATTAGAATGAATTTTGTTTTAGTTAATAAAATTGATGAAGACATTCAAATAAAGGATATAAAAATAGATAAAAAAGGTGATCAGTCTATTAAATATATAAATTCATATTTATATGATTTACCATTTTTCCAAGCTTAATTCCATCCTATAATTTATGCCTTAATTTTCCCTCCCATTTTTGGGAGAACTAACGACTAATTTTCCCTTATACATTGCTAAATTTTGAACTATATATACTTCTACTTATTTAAATATATTTATTAAAGAATATATTGTTATAATAATTATATTATATTTTTCTTTATTGTAAAAATAAATAAATAATTTTATCCAAAATAGTATTTTGTATAATTTAATAACATAACTTTAAATATATAATTATAAATATGAAAAAAAAAATTTTATCCAGACGGCATATTAAATGATCTTCTTCGTATTAAGCAAAATAATTATTTAGCAGATAGACTAAAATTTGCAAAACCTGCAATAAATTCAAGTTGTCCAGAAACTTTTGGAATTTTCCGAAAAAATATTCCAAAATCCCATGAAAAAGGTAATCTGAGTAACTAAATTTCAAAATTAATAATTATATCACATTATTTTTATTTTTTAGTAAAAAAATTTGACAAAAAAAAAATTAATGAAAAACTATATAAACGACTATTTGAAATAGAATCCAAAGGATATAAAACTATTTTCGGGAAATTGTATCCCATTTACCATAATAAAATAAATACTAAAAATTTAGCAGTTATAAAAAATAATATGGTGGATATTGCCCAAGAAAATTTATTTATGTATAAAAGATTAAAAGATAAGCAATCATCATATGATTTAAACAAATTATTAAAAGATTATAATAAAAGCCAATATTATAAGCAAAATGCCTGTAGATATCCTTCTATTGATTTCTTAAAAGATATAAAAAATAATAAATCAAAGGATTCAAAAGAGCATAAAAGAAAAAAGAATATTATGGCATGTAAAACAGAAAATAATTATTTTCCAAGTATATGTAGGACTATTACATCAAATTTTAAAAGTAATAAAAATTTGTATAAAAATGAGAAAATTAATACATGTGAAGGATTTGATAATTCAAAAAATAAAAAAATTAAAAGAAAGAAAAAAAATTTTATAGATTTTAGTTTTAAAGATTTAAAAAAATTAAAAGAAAAAAATTGAATAGTAATTTAGATAAAGAAATATCATAATTCTCTAATTTGAGCGCTCACCCAAATAGAGCTCTCACCCCTCTTTTTGAAAAAATCAAAGTTTAAGAATAGAGTGCTCGGCTCATAAAATAACCTATTTTATTTATATATCTTAAAACTTTTAAAAAATTACAAAAATGCAAGGTAGGACCTTAGTTTTTTTAAAAAATATGAAAATTCTAAAGTAGGTAACTTGAGAAAATCAATTCTCTAATTAGAACACCCCCCTTTTTGGAAAAAAATCTAGCGTTCTAATTAGAGAATTAAGGTAAATAAAAAGGATGATATAAATAAAGAGAAAGATGATGTTCAATTTCAAATAGATATAAATAAAGATAAAAATGATATTGATGCTCAAATAGATAATGAAAAAAAGAATAATTGTAATAATAATGAAATGGAAGAAAGCAAAAATATTAATATTGAAAATATTGAAAATATTGAAAATATTGAAAATATTGAAAATGATGAAATAAATAAAAATATTCTTGATGAAAATAAAGAAAAAGAAAAAGAAAGTAAATCAAATGATGATGGAATAATTTAAGAAAATAATTTTTATATCAAAAATACTAAATGGATTTTTTAAACAATAAAATTAATTTTATAAAAATTGGAGTATGGTTTATTCCAATAATAAAATCAAAAATGTTGAAAAAATGAAGAAGTAAAATTATCATTAGACCGCTTTAAATTGGATTATATGATAGATTAAATAATACAATTATATTAAATATATAATTATCAAAGTAAGAAACAATAAAAAAAATTATTTAAATTCAGATTTTATCAATGAGAGGGCCTTTTTTTATGGGGGGGCATTATTCTGACCATGAATTTTGCAAGGTAGGTACGTTGCAAAAAAATTTATAAACAGTACCTACCTTGCAAAAATTGAAATAAAAAGGGGGGTATTACAAACGACCATTTTGATTAAAGAGCAGGCCGAAATCTTTAGGGGGGCATTAATAAGACAGGGGCACTAATACGACTTTTACGGTATTCCAAATAATATGAATAATTATATAATTCTCAATAATAATAGGAATAATATATTTCAAAAAAATAATGGTCCCATAATCCCCCTTTATATCCCTAAATATTTTTTAGAGAGTAAACACAAATTTTTGCAAAATTACGGATATCTAGGATACAATTAAACACTTAAATTTAATGTGTTTTATTTATATAAATCTATAATCATATTTTAAAATATTTTTCAAATTATGGATATCTAGGAGATATGGATATCAAGGAGGATTACGGTAAT
>JAJMZN010018754.1:0-11732 GCA_023807165.1 Diplodinium dentatum
GATTAATTGGACAAGAGAAACGTTTAATAAGCTTGGTATGACCGATATGGTTCTCGGTATTTCTGGCGGTGTTGATAGTTCTGTTGTCGCAGCTATTGGTGTCGCGGCACTTGGTAAAGAACATGTCCATGGTATCTTGCTTCCGTGTGGAATTCAGAAGGATATTTCTGCATCCTATAAGCTTGTAGACCATCTTGGAATTGATTATGATGTTCAGGATATTGAAACACTTGTCAAGGAATCTTTGGCTCTGGTTCCTGGTGCAGATAAGGCTTATGATGCGAAGACCAATGTTCCGGCTCGTATGCGATTTGTTCAAATCATGGTTAATGCTCAGACACATGGTTGGTTGATGGCTAATACATGCAACAGAGCGGAGGATGTAATTGGTTATTGCACAATTGGCGGTGATAACATGGGTTCTTTTGCTCCTATCAATATGTTGACCAAGGGTGAAGTTATCGAAATCGGTGAAGACCTTGGACTTCCTGATGAATTGGTTCATAAGACTCCGATCGATGGTCTTCAGCCGTTGACTGACGAAGAAAAGCTTGGATTTACTTATAAGGAAGTTGATGATCTTATTCGTAAGGGTGTTCATGGTCCGAATTATGATAAGATTATTAACATGTATAACAAGAATAAGTTTAAGCTTGAAATGATCCGTATTAATCATTTTGACCCGAAGCGTCCGGACTTCTTCTTAGAAAATTTTGGTATCTAATTTAGGAGAAAAATAGAAATGACAAGTTCTTTAATTTATGCATTCAGTGTTTTTACTGGCTTGTATAATACAATTACGCTTATTGGCATTCTTACTATTGTTGCATGTCTTGCTATTAGCATATTTGCATTTATTGAAAATAGCGAACATGTTTTTAAGGATGAAGTTGGTATTACCTTAAAAAAGTGGGCAAAGCGAACTGGTATTATTTCAGCAATTTTCATTATCGTTGCAATTTTTGTTCCGTCTCCAAAGACTGTAGCAATGATGTATGGTGTTGATTATCTTCATCAGTTGAATACTAATGCCGAAGTTACTACAACACAGCTTTATAAGGATATTACTACTATTATCCATAACTATGCATCGGAAACTAAAGAAAAGTAAAGATAACTGAATAAAAATATCATTATGAAAAGGGTTGACAAAAGTCAGTCCTTTTATTATATTAAATGATAAGAAACGATCTAAAAAGGAGTAAGTTATGTTTTCTGCAATGTTTAAGAAATCTAAGAGTCAAGATTTCCCTGTAGAATGTAGAGCGATGTATTACTTCGCAAAAGGCCGACACGCTCATCAGGAACGTAAAGGAAGCGGCATGCCATATTTCGTACATCCTCGTGGTGTAGCTTGGTTAGTCAAGAAATATGGCGGAACGATTAACCAGATTAATGCCGCTTTCGGTCATGACCTGTTGGAAGATACTGATACGTCCTATGAAGAAATCGCCGTTATTTCTGGTAGCGAAGATGTAGCAGAACTCGTATTGGAATTGACTAATAATAAGCATATTATCGAAGAAGTCGGCAAGACTGAGTATATGACCGAAAAGCTCTGTAATCTCAGTAAGGATGCACTTCTTATCAAACTGGCTGATATGGTTTATAATTCCTGGGATATGCCTAAGGAAAATGCACAAAAAAGAATGTATCAAAATGTTTGTGAATTGCTTCTGAAAAGAAAAGATATTCCTGAACCATGTCGTAGACTGGCAGAACTTGTAATTTTAGCATAATATGAAATTCGGATTAATTGGAAAAAATATTGAATATAGTAAGTCAAAAGAAATATTCGAATCACAAGGATTTGAATATAAGGTTTATGATGTTCCTAATGTTGAGTTAGGGCTTCAAGCTGCTATTGATGATAAGCTTGATGGCTTTAACATTACAACACCGTTCAAGCATGATATCATTCAATATATGGATTGTTTAATGCCGAATGCAGAAAAAACTCAATCTGTAAATTGTGTCAAGATTCTTAATGATATGTTTATCGGCGAGAATTTCGATTATCAGGCATTTATTAATTCGTTAACCCATTATATAGATAATCATGATGCTTGGGAATTTGATTTTCCACATAATACTGCTATTTTAGGAAATGGTGGTGTTATGCCATCAATTAAAAGTACACTCGAAGACTGGGTTAAAGGAGCTATATCAATTCATAATGTTACTGTCTTCGCAAGAAATCCCAAAGAAGGTCAACAGTCTTTGTCAGATTTCAATGCAAAAGATTTTGACCTTATCGTGAATACAATACCGTTTAAATCTGGCATCGATATTAATTTCAACTGTAAGGGTAAATTCATTTACTACGACTTGAATTATGCCGATGATACCTTAATTAAAAAAGCTGAACGAAACAATAATTGTTCTTGGGCAATCGATGGTTTCGACATGCTTGAACGTCAAGCGGATATGGCTTTAAATTGGTGGAAAGAAAATTTCACATCTGAAACATAATAATTCCAAATAAAAACTATTGACAAAAGTCAGTAGTTTTACTATATTATAACATAACAAAAAGGATAATATATGTTTAAGAATATTATTGAAGTCCATAAAAAATTAAATGATGATGCAGGATTTTATTATAATCATACCAGTGATGGAGATCCTACTTATTTTGGATTCATTACTGTTATGTCTGTAATATGTGGAGTTATTTTATTTGTTAGTGGCTTAGTTAATATTCTATCTCCTGAAGGTATGACCAATCCAATTAAATATGTTATGTTGGGTACTGGTATTTTGACGATTGTTTTTGGTATCGGCTATATGGCTGTAGCAGATAAAATTATCAATTATAATTATAAACAGAATGATGTTATTTTATTGCAGATTTTTGTTTATATGGCATCAATTTTTTCTGGTTTTATTAGTATCGTTCTTGCATTCTGTATTGTCTTTGATGCTTTTAAATTATTAATTTATGATATTCCGCTAAAGATTTTAAATTATATTACAAATACTGAAAAGAAAGATACTGTTGAGACTTTAACAAATAAGTTTATAAATTATCAAGCACGAAATTATTAATTAAAAGGAAAATAAAAAATGGAAGAAAAGAAACTTCAATCTCTTATTACCACTTTGCTTAAGATGGCAATCGAGCAGGAAAAGCCTGGAAAGTATAATACTGTCATTGCTGATCTTCTTGCAGCTGAAGGTGTTACTAATGTTGTTATTATGGACCATCGTGGTGGTACTGTAGTAAGTTATCAGAATGCACAGGGTGGCATTACTCTCTTGGGTGAATAATAATGCAAGGTTCTATTGAAAAAATACAAGAGCCATTAAAGACTCAATTACGAGAACTACTTGATTGGCTCTTTGATAACGGTGTATGGTTTTCTTCAAGACATACATATGGATATAATATGTATGAACATGAGAATGAAGATGACTTTATTGAAATGAATATGTATAAGAGATTTTTTTACATAGGAATTTCTAAGCCAAAATTCTATATGATTCATGACCATCTAGGTCAACATTGTGAAAGATGTATTGATAGAACTGACTATAATTCTTTCCAAGAAATATTCGACGCTATTAAAGAAGGATTTTAATAAAGCCAGGAAATACTTCCTGGTTTTCTTCTTATTTAACAAAATTTGAAATTCAATTAATATAAATAAAACGAAAAAAGAGAATTTCTATGAGTTTGGTCGGTATATCTCGACGACCAAAACCTGAATTACAAAACTTGGATTTAGGTTTAACAACGAGGTAATATTAAGGAACACGTAAGGTTCCTAAAGGATAAAACAATGAATGATCTCTTTAACGTAATCGACTCTCTTATTAACCCGTTCTGGTTCCAGCAAGGGTTTGTACCGGTAGAAAAGGCAACAGTATCTGTGCCTGCAAATATCTATCAAGAAGCTGACGGATCCGGAACAGTCGAAATCGCTATTCCTGGTAAAACCAAGGATGATATATCTCTTGAAAAAAAGACCATCGATGGCGTAAATTACTTGGTATTCGATCTTGTCGAAAAGAACGAAGAAACTAAGGAAGAAGAGAAAACTGAAGGCGATGAACCTAAACGCACTGAACTCTTGAAGAAAATCAAGGTAACAAAGCATTGCGAAATTAGAATTCCGCCGACTCAGGATATCGATAATTTGAAGGCTAAGGTTGAAAATGGTCTCTTGACCATTACAGTTCCGGCTGTAGAAAAGGCAAAGCCTATCAAGTTCGAAATCGAATAATAAGTTAAAGTAGTATAAAATAAGAGCGGGCCACAAAAAGCCCGCCTTATTCATCAAAAGATTATGAAAATTACAGAAGTAACATTAACACATACAGAAGACTCTAAACCTACCAAACAATCTGTTCAGAACAGTCATTCTGACTCCATAAACACATTCTGGAGGACTTTTCCTCGTTGGGATATGAAAACGGATATCCTTGATGAAAAGGTCGATAAAACACGTATTATTGCGAAATTAGGAGAGAATCTTATCTGTCAATCTACATTCTCTGGTAAGCATCATATTACCTATTGGAAGTATTATAAGACTAGAGAAGAATACGAAGAAGATAATATTCAAAATAATTAACAGGTATTTACTTTCTACAAAAAATTTACTATATTTAATTATTATGAAAGCAATAAGCTGTGGCGTTATTATAATTGATAAAGAGACACGTAAGATTCTTGCATGTCATCCATCTTGTCATTCCTATAAACCTGGTAACTGGGATATTCCTAAAGGTCATGTAGAAAAAGGCGAGACTCATATTCAGACTGCTTTGCGAGAACTTAAAGAAGAATCTAATATTACTTTACAGCCAGAAGATCTCTATGACTGTGGTTTATTCTTGTATACTAAATACAAGGACTTACATCTTTATGTAGCAGAGACAGAAGTCTTTATGCCCATGCTTAGTTGCTCTACCTATTTTAATTTCGAAGGTAGAAGACCTCTCGAAGTTGATGACTATCGATTAATTAATGACACCGAAACTGATATGTATTATAAAAGCTTAAGACCTCTCGTTAATGATTGTCTTAAACGTTATAAAGAAGATAAAGGGTTAACATGAAACTAGCTGATTATGAAAGCTTAAAAGTAAGGGCTGAAAATGAATTAAAAATGCCTGATACTATTGAAGAGATTATTAAGAAACGAAACTTACTTCCTGGACTTGAACAGAATTATACAAAGCTCCTCGCAGTTCAGACTCAGCTATGTGCTGACCTAGAAGTTGACCTTGCTGAACTTTATGGTAAGCTATATAAGTGTTTTAAGTTTCCTAGGATGAATAAAGAACTTATATCTGAATATGGTCTTTCGATTAATGAAATCTGGGACACTTCTAAAGGCATTGAAAGTCAGATTGATTGCGTTCCTGCCTATATCAAAATGAAAAAAGAATTGAATATTCAAAAAGCGATTAAAGAATTTGTTCAAGATACTAGAAAAAATATTATAGATTTAGGATTCGCGATTAAAGATTACTTAGACTATAAACGTGGCTTAATGTCTACTTAAAAAGAAAACCGGTTATTAAAACCGGTTTTTATTTTTTATGTTAAACCAAACAATGGTCTCCAGTATGCTTGAGCTCTTGTATGTGAAGCGCCTGCATATGCAGGAGTTGGATCATTTATAATATCATTATATGAGCTTGTTCCACTCTTAACACCTGTACATCCCATAAATGCACTAGCATATCTTGCAGTATTATCATAGAAATGTGAAGCAACATAATCTAATATCGGACCAATATCAGAAGTTATTGCAGTACAATTCATAAACATTTTTGACATATAATCAAGATCCAATGAATTAAAATCAGTTTGAATATCTGTTATTTTAGGACAGTCAGCAAACATTTCACTAGCATTTTTTAAATTCGGCGCATATGTATGCCATGGAACTGGTGGTATCATATTATTATAATAATTACCAGTTAAATTAGTACAGCCTCTATACATAGCTGGTGCGGCAGTCAATGCAGTCAAATTACCTCTAGGCATAGAAGATACATTAACACAATTTCTATACATATTTGGTGCATAAGTCAAATTAGTTAAACTATAACAATCCGGTACGCTTATTAATGCGCTACAATCTTGACATAAACTTGGGGCTCCTGTAAGCCTACTTAAATTACCCCAATCACTCGGTAACTCTTTTAGAGCAGTAGCTCCATTAAATAAGTTTGACATTTCTTTTACATTTATGCAATTATTAAATATCGCCTTTACAGCAGTTAATGCTGTTAATGGATTACTATGATGATATAATCCTGTTACAGCTTTAATTGAATTTCCAAGCTGTGTTATTTCCGTAACATTATTTTCAAAATAAATCGGTGTACCAGTTACAATATTCGTTGGTAATTGTAATGCTAAATAACTATAAACATCAGTACTACCAAAATTTTTATCATAACCATCTGAACTATAATAAATAGAACTTGCTGGTTTGGTTATAATATATCTTGGATCCGGATTTACTTCAGGGTCAAATGAATTTATATAATTTATTGTATGTAAAACCGTAGGTATGCTGTATGTATTACTTGAATTAATATCAAAAGTTTTATGCATTGCACCGTCTATATCCTTTACATAAGTATAACCAGTAAAGTTCACAAAAAATGGCCCAATAGGTGCATATTTTCTATTTTTTACACCAAATCCATGATTGGATTCAAAACAAGTATAAATTTTACTTATTTCATCATCGAAGAAAACAAATGTATCGTTATTTATTTTTTTAAAATGTTCATCATTAAATTTATAAAATTTACCTTCCATATTATATGTGTTATATGCTTCATTGACTTTATCACCATCTGCATAATATGAAACGCCTTTAAATCCAATACAATAAAACTTATCATTTTGATTAAAATATTGATTTAAATTATTTCCAGAGAATAATATTGTACCACCATATGTATTTGGTATATTTTTCTTTGACGCCATTCTAAAGCCTTTAAAGGCAGAAGTAGCTATAACAGTACTCATATCTGTTGGATTTGCTAAATTTTTATTAACATATGGTATATAAGCAGTTGAGCCATAACTATAACCACCACCGCCACCGGCAAGTGTTTTTGTACCTGTACTATTTGCCCAATTATAATTAGTTACAGTATGATCTTGAACCCTGTTTATTGCAGATGTATATTCAACATTTGCGGTAACACTAGCTGTAACTGAAGTTTGATTTCCTTTTTGTACTTTACCAGTAACGCCATTTCCAGTTGTGTTAAAATAAAATCTTATATCATTACCAGTAACATTTAAATTATTTGGTGTAATAATATTATCGATACGTGCCGTTAAACCAGAAGTATATAATTGTTCTGTTTGGCTAAATGCAATTCGTGCAGTATTACCTGGAACAGAAGTACACTTATCAAAATTACGAGTCCATACTGTTCGCCATACATCATGAGAACTAAAATCATTTGATACTAATGCGTAACCAACTGCACTTGGTGCGTCAGGTATAGGATATGATGGATAAGGATCTTTATTTATTGCGGTACACACAATATATCCGCGATTATTCATTTCAAAATATTGTGTACCATTAAATTTTATTTCAAATTTATCCGTCGCCGTATGATTAGGCCATAGTTTTATTCCTGCAGAATTAGCTGTATTATCGGAAAGTGTTACATCAATAAATACAGTACTTATTGACACATCTACTTTCTCATTAATATTATTTGGTATGTATTGAACTACTTGTTTTGTTGCACCAGAATAATAATTTGCACTTTCATTATTTGGATATTCAGAAAATTGACACCAATTACTATATCTATTAAATTCTTTATACCACTCATCACCCATTAATTCTGCAGTTAAATTAACAGATGAGCCCCATCCATCACTGCCACCATCACCACCAAATGAAGCATTAATACCCTGATTTATTCCGCTAAAGTTATCAGTATTTTCATTATAGGTTTGATGTTGTCCAATAACTAAAGCATTACTACCTGGATAAAATACTTTTTCAGTAGATACCATTGGTTGTAATGACATTGTATAATTACCATCGTAACCTGGTGAATCACGAAACATTACAAATGCTGTGGTTAATGGAATTACTTGTGCTGAACTACTATTTTCTTTTTTCACTAACATAAATTATACCAAATAAATTATTCCAGGTTGCATACTTCCGAGTGTTAAACTATCTGCAGATATCATTGTTAATTTTTGGTTATTACCTGCACTAACGTAATTACCTTTAGCTAACTCTGACAATTTTATATATGTTTTTGTAAATTTAGTCCCATTACCAGAAAAAATAGGAATTTGCGATTCTGATCTATCTTGTATGAGTTTAGGTTCATGCCATAATGCAAATTTATTTGAATTTCCATTTATATCTGTTACTTCTAAATACCTATTATCATCCCCTGGATTGCCATAATTATAATAATCATTAATTTGTAATGCTGATATATTGGCCGTTGTTGGTGCTTGACCAGTTCTATAAACATATGTAAGTGCACCATCAGGAATGCCTGCTTGTGCTGAAATGGCTAATGTATTACCATCCTTAACAAAACCAACTCCATCACCGGCAGATAATTTAAATCCCGTATAATTAAATGTCCGATTAAAATTACTACCTGTTGCAGTAAATGTTGTAGATTTTGACATCATTTCAGACAAACGATTTCCATTTGTTTTTTCAACAAAATCTATACCAGAAACATCACCATTTTTAGGAATAATTACATATTTATCAGCATAACCAAGTTTAAGAGCAGAAGCTTCACCAGATAAGTCAAATCCAACAACCATAGAATCTTTTATGTCATATATTCTATTATCGCTACCAAATGTAAACGAATTTTGATATTCCATGTTTCCACTAATAACATTAGAATTACCAACTGCTACATCATATACATAACCAGCAGAATTAATTACTTTATTTCCATAACCAAAAATATTAGAATATGCGGCACATGCATCATTACTCTGACCTATAACTGATACAGTAGACCCAGTTACATTGTTACCCAAACCTGCAATAATAGCACCTAAAAGACCATTGGTAGTTGAAGATAATGTAAACCTATTTTGCTCACCTAATATAACATTACCATATGTATGACCATTTAAATCATTTTTTACGTCAACCCTGTTTTCACCACCCAATACCATAGAGCCTTTATAAGAACCATTAACAGTATTATCAAAACCTGCAATTAATGCATCTCTAGCATAATCGAAATTTGCTGCACCAGTAGCATTAAATGCATTACGTTTTCCTAAAACTGTAACATTTTCTAATTCGCCTTTTAATGTATGTTGTTCACCAACTATAAGAGAATCTCTTATATAAGCACCGCCATGATCATCAACATCACTAGATACTGTATGGTTACGACCAAAGAGTAATACCGCATTAGTTCCAGATAACTTATTATTATAACCAGCAATAATACTTGCTCGATTACTATACCAATAATAATGTTCAGTCAATGGAACTGCAACATTATCATTACCTAATACAAAATACGATGCAGTTTTATCTTTTTCATTTATCGTATTATTTTTACCAGCGACTATACTAGCGTCAGCTGATACAGTATTCTTTTCGCCAATTACTAATGTTCCATTACCAATTATATTTGAACTAACTCCACCTGCAATTGATCCATTACCACTGACATAATTTTCTTTACCAATAGCCATGCTATAACTAATAGCAGAAGTCTTATCACCAAATGCTTGAGAATAACTACTTGCTACATTTGCATTACCTTGTGCAATAGAATAATACTGTGCTGCTGCATTTGCACAAGGTAATACAGTAAAGAGTAATTATTATTCAATTTCTCAGGGCCTAAGAACAGTTGCAGATAATTATTCGATTTCACAGGGTACAAATACATCAGCACAGTATTATTCTATTGCACAAGGTGATGCAAATGTAGCAAGTAGTTATTCTCAAGCATTTGGTGATAAGACTTCTGCTATTAGTTATAGCATGGCTATTGGTAAAGAAAATTATGTCAGTGGTAATGGATCAATTGCAGGTGGAGTACTCCACCTGCAATTGATCCATTACCACTGACATAATTTTCTTTACCAATAGCCATGCTATAACTAATAGCAGAAGTCTTATCACCAAATGCTTGAGAATAACTACTTGCTACATTTGCATCACCTTGTGCAATAGAATAATACTGTGCTGATGTATTTGTACCCTGTGAAATCGAATAATTATCTGCAACTGTTCTTAGGCCCTGAGAAATTGAATAATAATTACTCTTTACTGTATTACCTTGTGCAAATGCAGCAGTTGTTGCTGTTACATCATAGCCTTGGGCAAAAGAATTATCATTAGCATTAGCATTAAGACCTTGTGCCAGACCACGATCTTTTGCACTGGCTTGCTCACCTTGTGCAAAAGATGTTTGATATGCAATGACGCCATTATGTCCTTGTGCCATAGACATATATGTTGCACTTGCCATATGGCCCTGCACAAAAGAATAACCATCTGCTATAACATCATTACCTTGCGCAAATGATACTGATTTAGCAGACGCTACTTCGCCTTCAGCAAAACTTACATAATTTGCATATACCTTTTGACCTTGTGCCATTGAATAGTCATTGGCTGATGCATATTGACCTTGGGCCAGTGCAATATTATTTGCTTTACATTTATCACCTTGAGCAAAACCAGTAGTAGTTGCTGTAATATTATAACCTTGTGCAAATGATTGATTACTTGCTTGTATATTATAACCTTGTGCAAAACCTTCCATATCTGCACTAGTATTTCGGCCTTGAGCAAACGAATCATAATATGCAGATGTATCACGACCTTGTGCGAATGCTATTGTCTTTGCTGATACATAATCACCTTGTGCAAAAGAATCATCATATGCATATACACTATAACCTTGTGCAAAAGCATTATGATGTGCACTGGCATTATAACCTTGTGCAATAGAACGTTCATCTGCTGAAATATATTCACCCTGCGCTAATGAATCATCTGTTGCTGTAACATTATAACCTTGTGCAAAAGATTTCTTTTTAGCTGTAACTTCTGAACCTTGGGCTAATGACTCATTTTCTGCAAAACATGTGCTACCTTGTGCTAATGACTCATTCTTTGCTGTAACTATACCACCTTGTGCAAGAGAGTCAGTATAGGCATATGCGCTATAACCTTGTGCTAAACTTCTATAATCTGCACTATTAGATACACCTTGTGCAAAAGATTCTTCTCTGACATAATTTGTACTACCCTGTGCAAATGACAATCTATCTTTACAACTATTATTTTCACCAATTAAACATGTTCTATCACTAGCACTAGCATTTTTACCAATACTAACTGAGCAATCATCTACATTTAATATTTTACCTTCAACGTAATATGAATGATAACCTATAGCAAGTGAATTATTGGTAACTTTAATATCTTTACCTATACCAATAGAATAATTCTCTGCTGAAACCCTATTACCTTGTGCAACTGATTGATTTTTTGCATAGTTTTTTCGGCCCTGTGCAAATGAGTCATAACTTGCACTATTAGCCGAACCTTGTGCTAAACTATAATTAGAAACCGTATGGTTAACGCTCGGACCAGATATAGAACCTTCATTGATACCAGAAATACTACTTAATGCGTTATAGACCTGAGAAGCAGAATTAATAAAATCATCAGTCAATCCAATATGACCGGTATTACCATCAGCAG
>JAJMZN010018755.1:0-11566 GCA_023807165.1 Diplodinium dentatum
ATGCTATCCGTCACACCTATTTACAATACAAACCCTGACGGACTTACTTTAACGGATAGCTTTGTCTTAAAAATAGCTGTTTTTAGGGAGCAATTTTCGACAAAATGTGACGGATAGCTACATATGACGGATAGCTTCATAAAATACGGTATTTAAAAATTGAAAATTAAACTTAAAAATGGGGAGGCGCATTATGTAATTATGTAACTTTAGAAATGAAAAAAATTTGTGAGTTTTGGGGAGTGCAATAATTATTCATTGTAAACTGGAAATAGAGTTCAAAAAAAGGGGGGTGCAATAATACCGACCCCAACGGTAATTTAATTTCATCAAAAAAAAGGCCAATTTTCCTTCCCTAGAAATTTGAAGATTTTTGAAAAATGATATGAGAACTATTAATTCTCCCCCTTTAAAATTTTTTTAAATCCTATTTTTTATTCTAAACAATCTAATTTTATTATAATTTTAAGAACTAATAATTTCGCTCCCTCTAAATTTGACAATTTTTTAAAAATGGCTTCGGAATTCATAATTCCCTCCCTCACGAAATTGGGGCATTTTTCGTTAATAAGGGGGGAATTAAAAAGGGTTTTACCGTAATTTAATAAAAATCCGGGCTTCGACCTAACTTCAAAAATTAGTTAGTATGTACACCTCCATCTCCCTCCTAATATAGCGGCCTGCATAATTCTAGGAAAATTTTGTATTTTAGGTAAAGAAAAGGTAAAAAAAATAAAAATTTTGTTTTGAGTCAGATTTTTCGTAAAAAAATAGGTATCACTACTGTAATGCTGGATTTTACTGTATTTAATTTTATAAATATCAACTGATTATTATGCCATAAACCAAGGTGAAAAGATCCGCCTGGTGCTGACCGCCGTTTTGCTATCTGCCACTCCAATAAAAAAATATGGAACATTTCTATCCGTCACTCAATTTTAAAAAATATTTTAAATATTATATACTGTAAATCTCATAGTCATCCTCGCACCCTAAATTTAAATTTTTTGAATTCGAGGATGACTAAAATCTCATAGTCATCCTCGCATATCAAAAATTTCATCTATTAAAGATTAACAGTGCTTTCAATCACTGAATTAAGTTAATTTATTTTTTATTATATCCTTTCACAAATAAAGAAGAAAAATAAAGAAATATAATTTAATTTATAATTTAAAATTAAATATTATTAATCAAAATTATTTAAATTTATTAAAAATGAAAGCAAATAGAAGGATAACCATTGAACAAAAGATAGAAGCAGTTGAATATGCTATTAATATTAAAAGTAATTATATAGCAGCTGAAAAATATGGAGTTAGCGAATGGACCATTAGGTATTGGAGATCAGAGATTGATAAACTGAAAAAAGCAAGTAAAACTAAAATAACTATTCATAAAGGTCCTCCTATTTCTGAAGCTACACTAAATACCGATTTAAAATTATTAGAGTTTTATGAAATAAATAGGAAATTAAAAAACCCAATTTCAACATATTCTTTAAAAATAGAATTATTAAAATTAAGACCAGATTTAAGGGAACTAACACCTCATGGTCAATTAGAATATATTTATAGATTTATGGAACGTAATAATTTATCTCTAAGAATACCAGGACATATTGGTCGATTGCTTCCGAAAGATACAAAAAATACAGTCATTAATTATATTATTGAATTAAGAAAAATGATTAAAGAAGGAGGGTATGGAGAATATAATATAATTAATATGGATGAAACTCCATTATACCTTAACATGGTACCTAACAAAACTGTTGTTCGTAAAGGAACAAGAAATGTAGTAATAAGAACAAATAATCAAGAAAAGATTAGAATTACATGTATATTAGCCATTTGTGCTGATGGAGACAAGCTTGCTCCTTATATAATTTTCAAAGGTAAAAGCCTAACAGCCTTAAATAAATTAAAAAGCAATAAATATATTATGAATAATAAAATCTTTTTAAATATTAATAGTAATGCATGGTCTACCAAAGAAATTATAAATGATTGGCTTGATAGAGTTTATTTTCCTTATATTAAGAAGGATCCTTTATTAGGTGAAGGACTATTAATAATGGATAAGGCTTCAAGCAATATCGATGATGATATTATTGAAAAATGTTCAGGAAATTTTAAAGACGTATCAATTTTGCCTGCTGGATGTACTAGTGTATTACAACCACTAGATATAAGTATTAACAAACCTTTCAAAAATTCTTTAAAAGAAAAATATATAAGATATTGCATTGAAAAAAAATCAGCTTTCTCAAAAGTTGGAAAAAATGATATAATCGATTGGGTTGGAGATATATGGTATGACGATAATATTATTCCTAAGGAGTTAATTAAAAATAGTTTTAAAGTATGTGGTCTAAGTAATAATGTTGATGGTAGTGAAGATAATTTAATAAAAGTATTAGATTTTTTGGAAAATAAAACAGAAGATATATATACAAGATGAAGATGAGGAATATATTAAAAATGATTTGAATGATAAGGAAGATATTCAATTAAGTTTACAAGAAAAAATTTTTGAAGAAGAAGAAAATTAAAATTTTTATTTTAAAATATTAAATAGACATTTATTTTGATAAAAATAAATAATTGAATATTTTTAAAATTTAATTGTAAAATTACTTAATTTTTTTAAATATATTAAAATTTAATTTTTTTTGTTGGGAATTTTTTGATACGAGGATGACAATGGTCATCCTCGCCCCCAAATTTGAAGATGCGAGGATGACTATGGGGCGAGGATGACTATGAGATTTACAGTAATTATAAATTATTATTTAATATGTAAATAATAGTATTTTATAGTAATAATGTTTAATAGCTATGCTTTCAATTTGTTGATATTTTCAATCTATTTTCAATTTAATTTCAACATTGAAATATTTCAGTTGATTTCAATTTTCGAAATTAATTTTAAATATAATTTCAATATAATTTCGGCCAATATGAATTTAATTTCAATAAATTTTAAATTACCGTATTTTGCGGATTTTAAGACCCCCCCTCAAAAAAAATTTTTTTTTTTCTATTTTTTGGAAATTTTATGTAAAAAATAATAAAAAATTTTACGGAATTTAAGGTCTCCCCCCCTGTGGAAACCCATGGGGGGGCCTTAAATTCCGCAAAATACGGTAATTTCAAACTGAGATTAAATTGAAATTAAATATAAATGTTAAAAAAAATAAAATAAAATTTATTTTTCTTTTTAATTTTTAAAAAAAATTAGTGATTTCTTATTCAACAGCACAGAAAAATAATGAAAAAGAAATAAAAAAGAAATAGAAAGAAAAGATTTAAATAAAATGGTAGAAAATGAAGAAATATATTCAGGCTGTTAAAATTTGATATACCATATGTAACGCATTTGTGCCCCCCTCAGTCGAATGCTATGACCAAAAATTGAAGGGGGCACAATTATGTGGTAAGCTAAAAAAATTTTTTTTTTATATTAATTATAAAATTACTTACTATAAATGATATTGATTAAAGATAAGATATAAAAATTAAGTAAACTATACAAATTAAAAAAATAAGAAAAAATAATATAATAAAAAGAAAGAAAAAGTCAAGGATGATATAAATATAAAATGGTATAAATAAGATAAATTTGAAAAAAAATCAGGGGGGAGGTTATTTCGAAAATACATTTTTTGAAAATGACAAATTTAGAGGGGGAATTTATTTATCGAAGTGAATTCAATAAAATTTCAATTTAATTTCAATAAATTTTTAATATTTTTAAAAATGATTTCAATTTAATTTCTGTCTTTGAAATCATATTAAAAAAAGTTACCATATTTCCTGGAATTTAGGTCCCCCCCTCACCAGGATGTTAAAGAGAAGTGGGGCTAAAATTCAGGGAATTTAGAGCCAAGTTACCTATATTGGGTATGAAAACAATATCAAGGTAGGTACCCTGAATTTTTTTGAGACATATAGGATGGAATTTTGGGGATGTAGAAGGGGGCTATAATTCCGGGGGCCTAAATTCCAGGAAATACGGTATTTTTTTTTCTTGAATAATATTACTATAATTCCTTTAGTTATTCGGTTACTTTAGTGAAGAATGATAATGAAAATACAATATCCCTCGCTTCATGTCCTAATTTTTGAAAATAAATTAAAGTGATGAAAAACATTGGAAAAACAATCTTTCTTCTTTTGGAAAAATTAAAAAATGGGTGAAGAAAGACATTGTATGAGGAATGATTCCAGGAATTATAGAATATAAATAAAAGAGAAATTAATTGAAGTAATGAAAATTAATGAAACAATTTTTATAAAATAAATATTGTTTTTAAATAATTTCTATATTTATCTAATCAGAGAGACCACCTAATTAGAGGACCCCTAATTCTGAAAATTGTATTCTCTTAATAGATTGCTTATTCCAAAAAATAATATATTTTATTCAAGTTTTACCGTAAACCACACTTTACTACTCCTCCCAAGAAAGTAGAAAAATTTCACATTTTTTTGGGGATTAGTAAGGTGTGAAAAAAAGTGTATTTTAGAATAATTTAGAGGAAAATGAATTGAATGAATTCCAAAAAATGAGGGAGGGGAATTTTGAGCTTTAGGGGGCTTGTAAGGTGTGTTTTACGGTATATATATTTTATTTTTATAAAATTTTAAAAAATGCATTTAAACTAAGGCAAGGACATTAAATTTGTTAAATGTGTGAAAATTGCAAGGTAGGTGCCTTGCAAAGTTAATTTAAATTGTATTCCCCTTTCATGTGAGAAAAAAATGAGAACTCAAATTACAAAATAAAGTAATAAAAAATAATTACCGTATTCCAGAAAATTTAGCTCCCTTTTTCTGAAAAAAGATGGGGGATTCAATTTGATGGTATAAAGTATCTTCTTCTATAAATTATATAATGATAGTTTACTTTATGATAACAATTACAGTAAACGTCAGCCCAAAGCCCCCCAAAGGGTAATCCCCCCAATTTTTGACAAATACTGATTTTTACACTAACTCCCCTAAACTTCCCCTAAGATTCCCTAATTTTTTAATGACTTAATCCCCCTGAAAAACTGTGTTTGCACCCTAATTCCCTTATTTCCCCTAATTTTATGTCAGCTTTATCCCCCCCCTAGACTACATTTTTTTCAAACAGTGCTCCAAGGGGGTTTAGGCTGAAGTTTAAGGTAATTTGATTTTAAGCCAATAAATATTATACCTTATTTTTAAACTGTTTATAAAATTTACTTATAAAAATTATTAGTAATATATTGTTACTATAATAAATCCTAAATGGTTTTAAATACAACGGTGGCTCAATTTTATGGTATACGCTTTTGGAGGGGGCGGAAGGGGCCTCTATTAAGGGTGCTCAATTTCCTGGAATACGATATTTTCATAAAAAAATTATCTTAAACAACCAAAAAGTGTTCCTCCTTCAACAAAACTTTTTTATGGAGGGATTTGTATTTTGGACTTTTCTAAAAGTTATTTTTTAGATAAAAAGCTCAGAGAAAAGATGAAAACTTGAAGGAGCTATTATTTCTTTAGGCCAGTATTCCATAGTTTAAATTAATTAAATAATTAAAATTAAATAAATAATATTAAGACATTATTTATTCAAAAGAAAATTAATCAAAATGAGCGAAGACTTTTATAGCCATCGAAAAAACTCAATAAATATCATAAATAATTATAATTATCCTTTTTCTCAAGAAAGGAAATCTTTTAAAGTCAACAATAACAAAGTAAATATGTCTCCACTAGGGAAAAGTAAAACCATAAAAAATGTTGAAGATTCTAACGTATTATTAGAAGTATCTCCTAAAGAAGAAGATATTGACCATCTTGAAAAATTTCGTTTAGAAAAAGAAAATAATCCTTTTCTAATTAATATAGATAGAAATAATAGTCTAAATTCTAATAAAATTCCAAATTTTTTATTTACAAATTCTTTCCAAAGTAAAAATAATTTAAATAAACAAATGTCAGGGAAAATTCCACATCCTAGAAAAACCCAAGGAATTATACCGATTAATAAAAAAAAGATGGTTTTTGGATTATTTCAAAATAAAAGAAACTCTAGTGGAGAAAAGCCATCAATAAAACAAATTCAAAGTAAATATAGTTCCGTTAGTGAAAATAAATATCATTTTATTGAAAAATTAACGGGAAATCAAAAATTGGGAATATCAAATATTCTTACTAGTAATACACCTACAATTAATTTTGTACCAATAGATTTAAATAAAGGTATAAGAAATTATAGTAATGGAAAGAAAAATAATGCTATGAAAAACTCAGAACAAAAAATAAATAATCAAAGAAATAGAAATTATAATACTATTAATGATATTATGGTAAATTCAGGAGAAATCCCAAAAGAAAATAGAGATTTTATTGCTCAAGATGATAGACAGAATAAATCTAATATGATTTACAATTCAATAAATGGAAGTAAATTACAAGATGATATTCAATTAGTAAAAATAGGCCAAAATAAAATTAGTCAAAAACAAAATAGTAATTTAAATGGATTTATTTCTAATTATGATTCTCTTAACAAAGAAAATCAAATGCAATATTATAATAATTTAAATCTTTCTAATACTAATACCGTAAACTTCAAGGTAAATCCCCCTACAAGAATTTTTTTTTTGATAATTTTTGGGAGGAATTAAGTCGTCGCAAATTTTGGGGGTTTTAGGGGATTAAGGATAAAAAATAGAATAAGCATAATTTTGAAATTAGGAAGCAAAATTCGAGGGGAGGGACTTATCTTGATGTTTACGGTAATCATCCAGTGATTGATACCGTATTTCTTATATCAGTCCCCCTCCCTTTGAGAGGACGGAGGGCTCAAAAATAGGGTAGGGGAGGGCTTCACAACTTTTCAAAATTTTAAGAATCTCATTAAAATATTATATCCTATTATAAATTTAATTAAATTTTGACTTTAGTTAAGGGAGGACTTCTATTAGAAAACAAAAAATGGAGATTTTGTCCAAAAAAAAAGTGGTGCCACCCAGAGGGTGTTGCTCTCTTTGAGAAATACTGTAATTCTAATTTGGTTAATCCAAGATTAACGACCGTTGGATATAACTATCGAACGTGACATTGTTAAGGGGGAGGACATGAATTAAAAACATTATATACCTTAGTTTGAGGGTCATAACCCCCCCGGACGCTCCCTAATTTTTAAAATTTTTTGTAAAACCATTTTTTTAACAAACCCCTTTACCCTAAACTCCCTTATTTTTTTTGAAGGTGTTAAATCCCCCAATAAAAAATTATCTGAGGGGGATCTTATCACCCTCAAAATACGGTATAAAAATTTATTAGGAAACATTGTCATGTCAGGGTCAAAAATCATTCATTTTCTCTAAAACTAGTCATAAGTCCCAATCCTGTCAGGATCATTTAAAATAGGAGTTATTTTCAAATTAATTTTAATTTAATAATATAATTTTAATATAATTTTTATTCAAAATAAACCCCGGACTTTCCTATTAGGGGCCAAAATAAGAGTTGTTTCGGAAATGACAATGTCACCAAAGATATTTAAATAATTCAAATAAAAATGATTCTTTTTATAGACCCTTAAATCAAATTCAAAATCAACAAATAAATTATAATCCTATAAAAAATAATAAAGTCCAAAATACAAAACCTAAATATGCTACGGTTACAAAAATAACTTTAGAAGATGAAGATAATTTAATGAATAACAATAAAAATAATAATCAGTTTATAAATAATATAAAAGCATATAATAATCAATTAAATCAAAACAATAAAAGCCAAATAATAAATAAAAATACAAATACTTATTTAATACAAGAAGAATTAAATAGAATATTAGGTAACCAGCCTAATATAAATCAATTATTTATCCAGCCTCAAAACGCACAAAAAAACTTCAACCTTATTGAAATTATCTATTGGTAAATAAAGATAACATATTTTTATTTTCCATTTTAATAAATGTAGAAAGATTAATGAATATAATCAATTAGAATCAAAAAGAGTAAATATAATGAATAATAAAAGTAATATACCATAAAGCACGTCTTAATCCCCCCAAAATGAAGTAAAATTCGAAAATTTTCGAAGGGGATGGATTAACGCTTAAAAATGAGTTTACAAGGTAGGGGTCTTGTTGAGTCACACTAAATATTAATAAATTTTAAACAAGGTAGAGGACTTGATAAAATTTAAAACAAATTGAAATTTAACCAAGGCCCCTATTATTTTTTCAAATTATATTTCATAAAAATAGCTTTAGGTCATGGTAGGCCATTGATAAAATTTTTTAAAAATTGTAATTTATGATGGGCAACATTAGTTGAAAATATAAAAAAACTCGTTTTATTAAAAAAACCTATTTGATTTTTTATTTTTTTTTGCGAATCTTAAATTTTATAAGAGGATTATGAAATTAGAAGGGGATTAAGATAGATTTTGTTTGTTCTCATATAAATTTTTCTTTATTGTTTTGTTTTTTTTTCTGTGTTATTTTTTTCTTTATTTTTATTTTTTTTTTGTTCGTTTGAGGGGAGGGGAGGATTAAGATATAGGGGGGATTATGACGTGTTTTACGGTAATTAATTCAACAAATTATTTATTAAATAATAAAGTTAATCAAATATTTAGCAAAAAATCTAATGGAATAGGATTAATTAAAAATAGCCATGGATATTCTTTACCTGGAAAAGATGCCTCTGGAAAAACAAAGACTAATCAAGATTCTTTTGTATGTAAAACGAATATAAATAATATTCAAGATTTTAATATATTTGGAGTATTAGATGGCCATGGTGTTGATGGTCATTTTGTATCAGAATTTGCATCTGAATTTATTCCATCTCAAATTATAAATCATCCAGAAATAAAGAGACTTTCAAATACAGAATATATATATAAAAAACTAAAAGAAAATAATTCAAAAATAATTAAATCAGCATTTCTACTTGCAGATAAGCAATTAAATAATATGGAATTTGATGTGGCTGAAAGTGGTTGCACTTGTTGCTTAATTATTCATATAGGAACTCATATTATATGTGCTAATACAGGAGATTCAAGGGCTATAGCTGTATATGATCAAGCAAATGACATGAATTCGAAAGATTTAGATTTTTTAGATGTTGTTCAATTATCTATAGATTTTAAACCTGAACTCCCAGAAGAAATAAGTAGAATAATGTTGGCTGGGGGAGTTGTTGAACAATTAAAAGATGAAGATGGAGAAGGAATAGGACCTTATAGGGTTTGGGTAAAAGGGAAAGATTATCCGGGTTTAGCAATGAGTAGGTCTATAGGGGATTTGAAAGGAAAAACTATTGGAGTTATTCCTGATCCTGGTATTTATGAATATGATATAAATAAATCAACAAAATATATTATTGTTTGTTCTGATGGTGTTTGGGAATTTTTAAATAATGAAATTGTTATGAATATTGGAAAAACATATTATTTAGAAAATAATGCTGTTGAATTTTGTCATGAATTAGTAGATAAAGCTCTTAAGGAATGGGAAGATAGAGAATCGATTGTAGATGATATTACTGCTGTTGTTGCATTTTTTTAAATAAAAAAATTATAATTATTTATTTGTAAGATTATTTATACATTTTTTATTCATTTAAATTATTTAAAAAATTTAAAGTAATTTTTAATAAATTGCATTATATATTATTTATTTAAATTAAATAAATAAATTAATAATTTTTTTAATTTTAAATTATTTATTTAAACTTAATAAATAATTTTTGTATTTTATTCTTTATATATCTTTTATTCATTTTTCTTTTTTAAAATTAAAATAGATTAGCTTTGGATGAAAAATAATTTATAATATAACTAGGAGTAAAAAAACTTTTATTTAAATTTTTTTAATATGATATTTATAAAATCTCTTTTAATAATAAATAACATACTTAATGATATAGAAACCAATAAATAAAAAAAATTAATAGCAGTCAACTATACTTTCTGCTTATTATTCTATTATGTTGGATAAAATTTCACTATTCCATTTTTTTAAAAAAAGTGGGGCTGGCCCTAATCGTTAGTATTTAAAATCACGGAAAATATAATAGATAAAGTAGAAATTCTTAAAATTTAGGATCAAAATTAGGATGGCCCTATTGAGTGTGGGCCAGTTTTGAAAAACTGGGTTGGGACTCTAATTTGGGTAGGCTTTAATGAGTGGAATAAGGCATATTTCTTAATAAAGAAGAAATACTATAAAAGTCAGATTAACTCTCCCTCCAGCTTAAGTCCACCCTCATAATTTACTCCCTAATTTCAAAATTATAGCTGCAGTAGATCCAGTAATTCTTTTTCCCCCTAAGATTTGAAAAACCTTCCAAAAATTATATTATTGACTGAAATCCAAGTTATTATACGAAATGGAAATTTACTGAGCAAAACAAATATTTCGAAAAATTCTGATATCAATATTAGAGAAGATAACTTATTTAAAAAGTTTTATACAATACAAATTGAAAAAAATATTCAAATTCTGATATCATATGGCCAGGGTATCAACGTAGATTAAGATAATTAATTTCCTTCGCTCTAGTTTTAATTTCAATTTTTTTCGAATGTAATAAATTATATAGTAAAATAAAGAAAATTTATTCATTAATTATTTTCCCCTTGAAATAACAATATTTGGCTAAAATTTTTATTTCTTAATTATTTTCCCTCCCTCGATATAAATTTCTTGCTCCCCAAGGTTATTTTTATCCTAAATAATATAAAACTCACTAAATTTTCGAAGAGTTAAGTCTCCCAAAAAATTTTCAAAATAATATTCTCACAAGGTGGAGTTAATCTTGACTTTTATGGTAAATACTAATTGTAAAAAATTATTTTTTTTAATTTTTATAATATTTATATTTTAAAAGAAAAAAGTCTATTTGATGAAAAGATTAATATAAATAATAATAAAAGCATTGAATAATTTTATAAAAAATATAATAATAATAGAATAATAATAAGGTCAGATTATTTTTTTCTTTTTCTTATTTAAATATATTAAAATATAATAATAATATTCACTATTTAATTTCTCCATAATTTGGAAAATTCTCAAAAAATAGGAGGCAAATTAAGCACACAATTTTTCCCCTCATTTTCAAAATTTTAGTCTTGGAAAAAATACTCCCATGCCTAAATATGGTAATATTAGATCTGTTTTTTTTGTCCACTTCACATCCTCATCCACCCCCTTGTCCTGGGGAAGTGGCCAGAGTACATTCTGATTTTTTCCAATTTTAATATATGAGTATTAAAAAATAATTAAATTTAATATATGGCTTTATTCAAATATAAGAGTTTAACTAATTCAATTAAAAGAACTTAACAAAATACAAATATAAAAATATCTTATTTAGTTTAGATTTTTCTTTCTACTTATAATCTAAATAATTATGAAATATCATTTTTAATTTAGTTGCTTGATTTTATAAAAACCAAAAAATAAAATTGAAATAAATTATTAATTGGTAATTTATCCAAATTAAAAAATTTATCTTTAATATTCACCCATGATCCAAAAAACTTAATATTTA
>JAJMZN010018756.1:0-11519 GCA_023807165.1 Diplodinium dentatum
AAAAAAAGGTATTATTTAAATTATATTATATGATTTTCTTTATGATAATTTAACCTTTAATATATTATCAATTAAAGAAAAAAAAAATACCATAAATGAATGAATAAACCCCCCCTGAGTGACAGAGCAAAATATCAGAGGGGGGATTATTGATTCATTTACATTTTTTATACAATATTATTTATATTGTAATTACATTACAAAAATTAATATAATTGATATATTTTTTTCAAAATTGTCAAGGAGGGGATTATTAGTTAGTTTTGGCTAGGGCCCTTCCAAATTTGAGGGAAGGGATTATTAGGTGGGAGGCTTATTCACTCAGTTAAGGTATATAATATTTAATAATTAGAAAAAATGTAGAAGTCATAATATTGAACTAATAAAATATTTTTAGTATTATATTATTTTTTAAATATTATGTATACAATTTAAAATAGTTAATAGAATAAATTATTATTTTTATTCAATTACTAAGGCATAACAACAAAATTAGAAATTATAAATTACATTATCCTCGGGATATAGGCCCCCTATTATAACCCCCCAATTTTTTCGGCCCCAAAATTTTACGGCCTTCAAAATAATAGCTGCCCTCCGCTATTTTATACTAAATTTATTAAAATTTAAATATATTTTGTTCTTTTTAAAATTAAAAATCCTCGAGATATAGGCCCTCCTCGATTTTTTTGCTTGCGCTCCCTATTCCTAGGGGGACTATATCCCGAGGAATACTGTAATTATTTTATTTAATTAATCACCCTCAAATAATATTTACATTAGGATAATTTTTTCACTCTACTTTTTTTTTAAATTTTATGCAGAATAAAATAAATGAAAAATAATGAAATTAAGCTTACAAATATTCATTAAATTAAATTGTATTTTTTTTATTTAAAAGATTAATATAAAGATTTAAATTATGGATGAAAAAAATAATATTTTTCAAAGATAGTTTTTTCATGAAAATATATTATAAAATAGAATAAAATATATTTTTAATACTTATATATATTTTACATCATTTTTGACAATATTTATTTTATAAATTTATAAATTAATATTATCATATTCTGAAATTAAGCCCCTCATAAATTCTGCGAAAATTTTGGAAGGTGGCTCTATTGAATAGTAATATGGCGGGCACTCTAATTGATAATACCTAATTTCTTCATGGGTATGAGCTCTATTTATGGGGATAAATTTAGTAGAATATTGTAATAAAAAAATACAATAACTATAAATTAATTCCCTTCTAAACAAAAAAATATCATATTCTTTGGATATAGATCCCCCATTATAATACTTCCCCATATTTTTTTTGTCTGAATATTTTTCTTTCCTCAAAATATAGGCCCACCCTCCCCTATTTTATATTAAGTTCATTAGAATTTACAAATTTTTTTTTATTTTTAAAATTAAAAATCCTCAAGAATTTAGTCCTCTCCTATATTTTTTTGCATCGATCTCTATTCTGAGGGCTTCTATCCCGAGGAATAAGATATTATTTTTAATCACTTCTATTTTTAAAAGAATTCCTATAACATATTAAAAACAAATAGAATAAAAATATAGGAATTTAGATAATATCTTAATTATATATTAAAAAAATTATATATTAAGTGCATATAAAAAAAATGTCTGAATCAAAAGATAAAGAAAAAAATGAAAATCTATTAAAAGATATTAAATCTTTAAAAGACAAAAATATTTATTTAATATCAAAATCATTAGAAGATAAAATCCCAGATATATTATCATTTATTTCTGGGGACAGTACAGTTAACCCCATTCCCAAAAAAATTGAACTTTTGAAATATTTAGTCGAATTATTTAGAAATGTAGAATATAATTCAGAAATATTTTCTTGTAAAACTTCAAATGGAAAAGAAAAGCTAAATATTTTTGAAGTAATAATTCATGAATTTGTTATGAACACAAAAAGCCTTTTGAATAAGCCAAACGAAGAGCAAATTAAAAATATTGAAAATTTTAAAGAAGAATTAAAAAATATTTTTACAATATTATTATCTGCAATATCTTTAGATAAAAAAACATATCAATATATTTTTTCTTTTTTAGTTAATTATTTAAATCAAAAAAATAATAAAATCGAAACAAATCAAAAATTGACATCAGAGCAAATTTCCCGTATTCTTGATTTATTACAATTATATTATAAATATATTCCAAATTTTGACGATTCATATAATTATTTATATTTTAATAATACAATAAAAGAAGAAAATAAATCTCAATATTTAACATTGCAATATTTACCTATGGGGGAAATAAGGGCCCCATATATTTGTTTCCCCTATGAATGAATACAATATGGCTAATTACTGTACCAAATAAGGATAATATATATAGAAAAAAAATTTTAACCTTAGATGATTCTTTAAATATATTATTATTTATAAAATTAATATCAAATGAAAAAGTTAAAAAAGCAGATCCTAGTCACAATAGTGGCTTATTTGAATTGGCTTTTAGTGATCAAACTAAAAATATATCTTTTAATATAGATAATGAATATAATTTAGTAAATAATGTTACAAAAGATAAAATTGTAAAATTAGAAGAAAATAAATTTATTAATATATTATTTAGAATTAATCTTAAAGACTCACTTAAAATAGAAATATATCAAGATAATAAAAAAATAGATTTCACAAATGATACAATAGTTATTAAAGATAATGAAAAGGCTAAAATAAAAGAAAAATATGAAATTAAATCAATTAATTTTTTTAAAAATTTTATCGGAGAATGCTCTAATATAATTGTATTTAAAAATAAAAAAGTTGAAGGATTACCCAAATTTTTCTTACATTTAAAAGCTGCTGAAAAGGCCCCCAAATCAAACTCAATGGCGGCATTTTTTGATCAATCAAGTAAACCTAAAGATAGTACTGCTAAACAAGAATTAGGATTTAATACACTTTTTGAAAGGGGTATACACAATGAAGAATTATTTAATACATTATTAAAACAAGAATTAAAAGATGATGTTGAGCAAAATAATATAGATAATGCTTTTTCAAACGGTGGCGTCCAAGATAAAATACCCCTTAATGATATAAAAGATTTCTTAGAAAAAATTTTAGCAATATATATCCCTTCAAGATATGAAATTTCAAATGAATTAGGTTCTAAAAATAGGCAAAATTCCCCAAAAATAATTTTAAAAGACTCCATAAATAATTTAGATGCAATATTTACAAAAAGTAATTCCCCGGAAGAAGAAACTGAAAAAGTTTCAAATTTAAATGGAATTCATACATATAATCGTATTATAGAAGATTATAATAATATTGGAGGACTAAATCATTTAATACCAATAATAGAATTAATGAATAATTCCCCAGAAGAATTATTAACAACAGAAAATATTTGTAGTTTCTTTAGTCTAATTACATTAATACTTACCAAATATTATATAAATGCTTTAAAAGATGAAAAATTTTCAAATTTCTTTTTTAATTTAGGATTTTTTTTAGAAAAAATGCCGGACTCATTTTATACTAGTGAATTTGCTGGAAGTTTGATTAATCTTTCCCAAATATTATTATCTTTTATGACCCAAGATATTTTTGTTGAATTAAATAAACAATATCATAATCATATTATGTTTAATCAAAAATTATTATTTAAATTTAAGCATGCAGAACAAAAACAAATAGTTGAACAAATAAAATCAGTTTTAACTATGGTTTATAATAATAATCAAGATGACAGTCTAAATATAGATATTATGAAAATAATTAATATAATGTTATATTATGATAAAGATAAATATAATAAATTTTGTTGTAAAAAACATTCTGAATATTTTAATACCAAAAGTGAAATAATGGATCCTGAAATATGTGAAGTTGTTAAGCCATTTGAAGATATATTAAAACTATTTTTTAAAAAATATAATAATGAAGCAGCCTCATTTACCAAAGAAGGTAAGGATAAAGATAGTAAAAATGCTAATATTGAATTACCAAAAAGTGGAAATGATTTAATTAATCTATTTGAAGTTTTAACTATGGGGCCTTCTCCTTGTATTCAAAAAAGTATAATAAATTTATTTTATGAATTTTTTAATGAAAATCTTAAAAATGCTAATAAATATATTAATTTAATAGAAAAAGATGGAAAGATATTTGATATATGCTTATTTGCATTTAAATCTTCAATTTTCGACGTTAAAAATGATATTTTAAATTTAATATATTTATTTTTGAAAATAAAGAATGATCTAAATCAACCACCTACTGGCACTTCTAAAACCAAAGACAAAGAAAAAGATAAAGAAAAAGAAATATTACCTAGTATAAAAATGTCAATACTAAAAGAAATATTTATTACCAATAATTTACTACCATTTTACTTATTCCCAAAAGAAGAATTAGAGAATGGCCAAATTGATAAAATAAAAAAACAATTTTATATCAATGGTGAAGAATATAATTATTTAAATAGAAATGAAACAGAAAATAAATTATATTCAAATTATAATAAAGCTAAAATTAAAGATATGATGATGGATTTATATACAAATATATATAAAGTATTTACTGAAGATCTTTTTATTTCAACAAATTTAAAATTTTTAATAAAATTATTAACTAAAAGTGATATATCTTTAATTGTTACATTTTTGCAAAATTTAAATAATGCAATAAAAGACAAGAAAAAAAGTGATGAAATATATGAAAATCAAGATTTATTACATTGGCTTTTAGAAACTAATTTCCAAGCATTTATGATAAAAGCAACTAATTATTGTAAATCTCACCTTACTAGTCCTCCATAAGCTATTATTCCCCTTTTTTTGCTGAATTTCATTTTTGGCTAATCTTTTCTAAAATTCCTTATTATACTTTAGTACTCCCCCTAAAAAATCCTATTTTAGGGGGGAATTATCATTTTTCGGTGGCGGGGGGAGTCGTAAGATGAGGTTTACAATATGATAAAAAAAAATTTATATCTAAATTTTATTCAGGAAATAATGATGAAAAAGATTTAAAATCAAAAATAGATTCAATAAATAAATTTTGTAATGAATTATTAATTAATATATTTAAAAAAGATATATATAAACTTGATTATTTATTAACTTGGGCTAAATACTATAAAGAAATAAGTCAAAATAATAATAAAATAGCATATGATTTAGTTTTAGATTTTAGTATTAATTTATTAATTGAAGTAGATAAAAATAAAATACAAAAAGAAATTATACTATGTGAGAAAAATGATGCTGTAAATATTGGCTTACAAAAAGAAGGAATATACTTTATGAATTTATTATTTGAATTAATTACTTATTTCAAATATACCCCAATTAAAAAAGGTAATGATGATACTATTCTATTAAATGAAGATAATAATATTTATGAAGATTTATTTTCTTCTTTTGATACTATATTAATAAATGACCAAAAAAGTAATAAATTCTCACAATCTTTAAAAACCAAATGGAAATATTATTCATTTTTAAAAAAAATATTCCAATATTTTACACCTTTATGGAATAAAATACTTAAAGAAGAAAATGATATTTTTGGAAAATATTTAGAAAATAAAAAAACTATTAATACTTATATTTCCGAAGCAGAAATATTATTTTATTCATTTGATGACACCAATTTTATAAATAATAATCCAGAAGAGCCTACGAAAAAAGCTACAATTAACAGAGGAATTCACACTATATATATTTTATATCATTATTTTACTAATTTATTTAATTTGGGGGGTGATAAAGAAGAAATTAAAGAAATAATAAGTGATTTCAGACTATTTTTAACAGCAGTAATAATATCTTCCTGCACTTTATCAACAAATATTGACAAGAAAAAAAGAAAATGGCCAAAATCCGAAGATTATCAGGTGGTTCAACTTACAGTAAAAAATATTTTATATCGAGCATTTTATTTCTTTTATATAAATATTAAAAAATTTGATGAAATTTTAGAATCCAACAAAAATTTATCACCCGAAGAAAAAGATTATAATTTATATGTTAAAAATCTTTTATATGAAACATTTGGCTTTTTATTAAAAATATTAAATAGAACTTTCCGTCAAATAAGAAAAGAAGTTGATAAAAAACATAATAAAAAAGGAATGAAAGGGCTTTTATCCAAAATGAAAGGTATATTTAGTGATTCAGAAGGAATAAAAACTTCTGGACCTTATTTTTTAATGGAAAAATTATATGTTAATATAGGACTAGATACTAATTTTGATGTCAAAAATTATTTAGATAATATACCCCATATTGATTTTAAATCAAAAGATGTTAAAAATGTAACAGTAAATACTAAATTAGAAGAATGTGTAAAATCATTTATTAAAGAAACCAAAATTAAAAATTTCTTTGAAGCTATTTCTGTACCTTCAAAAGAAGAAGAAGAATTAAATAAAAATAAATTATATCCATTTATTGAATATATTAAAAAAAGAACACAATTGTTAAATATGTTTATTCCTTGTTATGATATTTTACCAAATGTTAATTATGATACAAATGATGAAAAAAATGAAATTTTGCAAAAATTATTGCTGGTAAGTGACTATTTCCCTGAAAGCCCATTCGAACAAAGTTTAAATAAAAATATAAAAGAAATTAATGATGATATAAATAATAAAGTTTTACTAAATTTAAAAAAAGATGATATTGAAGAAAAAACAAAAATATATGATTATATTAAAGATAAAAAGAAACTATTTAGTTTTCTTGGCATTTGGAGTAATCCAGATTTCTTTTATAATAAAAATAAATATGAAATCAAATATAAATTAGTTAATCATTTATCCGAAGATTTTACTCGTGTATTATTAAAACCAGTTCTAAATATAGATTATTATTTACCTGAATTTTCCCAATTTAATTATGGAGATCTTTTCAGAAAACAAGAAAATAAAAAAGAATTATATTGTTTAACAGATTTATCTTTTATAGTTAAGGAGCATAAAACACCCCTATTTCCTGATGATGATGATGAAGATAAAAAAGAAGATGCAAAAAAAGAAGAAGAGAAAAAAGAAGAAGAAAAAAAAGAAGAAGAAAAAAAAGCTGAAAATGAACCAAAAAAAGAAGAAATAAAAAATAATTACAACATTTTATATGATATAAAATTAAATAATTACAAAGATTTAGAAAATTGTACATCAAATAATGAAATATTAAAAAATGATTTATCAAATGACTTATTTAAAGAATATATTAAATCTAAATATTTAGTAAATCCAACCCAATACGATACAGAAGTAGATTCTTGTCTTATTAAATTATCTTTTCATATAACAGGTATATTTTTCACTAATCCAAAAGGTATAGGGTTTTACAGTTATAATAAAGTACATAAAGAAAATGAAGAAGATTATGATAAAGAAAGGAAAAATTGCTACGGGTCCATTTTCAATCCCCAAAATAAAAAATATGATTATTACTATATAAATATTCCTTATAATTCTATACAATATATTTTAAAAAGAAGATATTTTTATAAAAGGACTGCAATTGAAATATTTACTGTTAATAAAAAAAGTTACTTTTTCAGAATTGATGAAAATAAAATAAAAACAGTTTATGATAATATTAAACATTATATGAAATCAACTATAGAAGATATTTGCATAGAATATTCTAAATTTGATGAAAAAATAGGTTTTTATAATAAGCAAATATTTTTAAATTTAAATAATGGTTTTATTCCTTTGAAATCCAAAAAAAAAGATATGAATATAAAAGATATTTATGAAAAATGGACAAAATGGAAAATTCCAACATTAAAAATGCTAATGTTAATGAATATATATGGAAATAGAACATATCATGATTTAAATCAATATCCAGTTCTTCCATGGATTATTACTGATTATACTTCCAAAGATTTACCTCCATTAATGAATATGGAATATAATATGGAAAATAATATTATAAGGCCATTCGGTACCCCTATGGGAATGTTAGAAATTACTGAAGATGCTAAAAGTAGAAAAGAAAATTACATAGACCATTGGAAAAGTAATGAAGAAGATAAAGAAAAAGAAGAAAATTATGATAGATATCGTTCTCATTATAGTACATCATTATATACTACTTATTATTTGGTAAGAATTTTCCCTTATTCAACATTAAGAATTGAATTACAAGGAAAAAATTTCGATGATCCAAATAGACTTTTTAATTCTTTACCAGTTTCTTTTAATAATGCAATATCTCAAAAAGCTGATTTGCGTGAATTAATTCCTGAATTATATTATTTGCCAGAATTATTTTATAATTATAATAAATTAAATTTGGGAGAAATTGGGGAAGAAAATAATAAAAAAGAAGTTGGAGATATAGTTCTCCCACCCTGGGCTAAAGATAGTGGATACCTTTTAATAAATAAGCATAGAGAATTATTAGAATCTCCTGAAATTAGTGAAAAATTAAATGATTGGATCAATATTATATTTGGTTCTAAACAAAAAGGAAAAGATGCCAAAAAAATACATAATTTATATATGAAAGAAAGTTATGAAGATTATGAAGAGGAATATAAAAAAAGTCCTCCAGAACAAAAATCATATTTATGTAATTTAGTAGAATTTGGTATTACACCTAATCAAGTACTTAAAAGTGATGCAAATAAAAGGAATAATTATACCGAATTAAAGAATAAAAGATTATTATTACCAAATATGACAGAGTATTTAAAAAGATTTAACCCAGATACTACTGAAATTGATATTGCTAAAGAAATAATTATAGAAGAAACCGGCTTCCATATTTTCGGTGTTCCATATAAATTAGGATATTGTGAATTAAGTAAAGATAGATTTAGAATTTTTGCAGTAGCTCAAGATAAAATAAAATCTTTCAAAAGAATTTGTGAAAAAATCCAAGTAAAAAAATCTGTCCCTGTTTATGGTACAAATGCGCCTAGTCAAAGTAATAAAGATAAAGAAAAAGAAAAAGAAAAAGAAAAGGACAAGGAAAATACTAGTACTGATGAAATTAAAGATCAGACTGATAAAGAAGATAAAGAAAAAGATATAATAAAAATAAATTTAGAACAGAAAAAAGAATTAAAATTAAGTTCTCCAAGATATAGAATAAATAATAATCAAGCACCAACAGTATTTTATAATGAAGGAAAACATATTGCTTTAGGGGGATATTTCAATGGTAATATTTTAGTAGAATATTTAGATGAAAATGTTGATGAAAAAAAGAAAGTTAAATATACTACAGTACACCAAACAAATGAACCTTCTCCTATAGTTCAAATGGTTATAAGCAATTCTGATAATTTAGTTATTTGTGGAAATACTTTAGGTACAATATATATATTTATAATTAACCAAAATAATAAATCAGAATGGACTTTATATAAAAAAATACATGATCACCAATCAGAAATAACTTCTATATCAATAAATGAAAATTTAAATATGTTTATTTCTTGTTCAAGGGATGGCTATTGCATGTTAAATACATTGCCCGATTGCCATTTAATAAATTCATTTAAATTAACAGATAATTCATTTACAAATGAAAATAATAATAACGATAATAATAATGTATATTATCCAAATATTGCAATAGTTTCAAATTCACCTTTAGCCTGTATTATATTCTATATTGAATTAAGGCAAAGTTTATGTGTTTTTTCAATAAATGGGCATTTTATTAAGGAAGAAAAAATTGATTTTAAAATTGTTCCAAATGGAATTAAAAAATTCACTGATATGCAATTTAAAGATTATTTACTTATTTATAATCCAAATAAAAATTGTATTGATGTATATAATATTATTGACCTTAAAAATGTTGTTAGTTTACCTACTATAGGTCATGGATTTGTAGATTTTATTTTGAGTAATAGTTTAGACCATATACTAATTTTAGTTAAATATAAAGGTAAAAATGAAGAAAAAAGTAATGAACAAGTTAGTGCTAAAACTACTTATAAAATTTTAGTTATGAGAAATCCTAATTGTGATATTGAATGGAAATAATATAGGTATTTAGTGATTAATATATATTTAATAAAATTAAATAATTAATTACACTAAAAATATGGGGGTTTGACTCCAAGAGATTTTATTCAAAATTATTTTAAATATTTTTTAATTTTTTTTTGGTTAATTCTCTAAAAATGTGGTATATTCCTATTTTACAAATTTATTAAAATTTTAATGTTATTATATAGCTAATTCTTTCTAAAATTCACAAAATTATTGAATTTCATCGGGGGAGTTTGACCCCCATTTTTCAAGAGGGAGGCAACCCCCAGATTTTTACGGTAATTTATTTAAAAAAATTATATTATTTAGAGTAAATATTATAATTCGTTTAATTAAATAATATTTATATTTATTAATCTCATATAATTTAGAGTATCAAAAATATTTTATTTAAAATATTAGATAAATATATAAATGTTAGTAATTTATTTATAAATTAATTTTTAATATATTTTTTCAATATATGATTAAATTAACTACCATAAAGCACGAAATAGTGCCCCCCAATTTCAAATTTTGAGGTTGAAATTTTTGCACTAAATAGTGCTCCCCAAAATTCAGTCGATTTTTTCATTTTTTACAAAAACTTATAGGGGGTATTGTAAAAATTTTTTGAAAAAAAAGCAAAAAAAAAAAACAAAAATTTGAAGCACGAAATAGTGCCCCCCCTCTAAAATATTGATTTGCTCTGCGGGGGGCACTATTTTATGCTTTACGGTATTATACTAAATTTGGGCCGTAGCTTATTTTATACATCATATGAAGCATATTTTATATACATGTAAAGCTTATTATATACTATGTGAATCATATGATATATCATAAAGAAAATTTATCATGATATAAAGGCATGGCATATAATAGATTTCATTTGGTGTATAATAAGCTTCGTATGGGGTGAAAAAAAGTTTCATGCCCTTCCTTTACTAATATTTGGGTAAGCTTGGGCTTTTAAAAGTTTAGTCAATGAATTGAGTTGATATACTAGAAAAAATGAAATCATTTTATTATAATAAAATTTAAAAACCATGATTATACAGATACTTTTAAAATATAAGATTATTTTATAATATTTTAGTACCTGAAAAAAATTTATAATATAAAGCAAAAATATAAATGATAGTTTGGTTTGTATATTTCCATAACCCAGATTTTGGATTTAAATTGGCAAACTCTTCTTTAATATTCTTCAATGAAATTTGAGGAAATTCCTTCGAAATTTTATGGCAGAGGGGATTAGCTATAAGATCCTGTAGTTGAGCAAGTGGGAGCAATGTGTTTTCACTTCTTATGAATGGATTTTATATTTCATAATGTGAATTTTGAATTTCCCTACCCTATTTAGTTTATAATAGTTTTATTACATATTTATTAAAAAACAAAAAAATAGAAAATTAACAAAGGGAAAAATTTGGAAATATTTTCAAAAAAAAAGTAAATAAAAATATGAATTTTATTTTACAAATAATTATTTTTTAAGATTAAAATTTAATTAT
>JAJMZN010018757.1:0-11489 GCA_023807165.1 Diplodinium dentatum
GTTTATTATAATTTATATTATTTTTTAAATTATTTTTATTCAAATTAAAATTTTTTAATTTGAGATTTTTATTATTTAAATTTAATTTGTATTTATTTAAATTATATTGCTTATTTACAAATTTTATTTTTTTATGTATTGGTTTTTGAATTGGTAATAAAGAGCTTTTAATTTCAATTTCTCCGTTTGTTTCTGTATTCAAAAATTTATTATTATTTAAATTATTATCTTCATTATTAATAGTGTTAAAAAAGTTAATATTATTATTCAATAATTCTGTTATTCCATTTATTTATTAAATATTATTTTAAAAGACATGGTCATTCGACCACCAAAAATTTCAATTTTTTGAAGCCAGTCAAATGACAATGAATAATTTTTTGATCAATATTTTTTTGTTTAATATATAAATATGAACTCATTAGAATACATATTTTTGTGAAGATGGAATTATCCTTTGTAAAAATAATATGGAATTATTCAAAAATTGAGGAGATAGGAATATAGTAGTAGAATGGCTGCATCTTTTAAGATAAAAATTTTGTAATAATTACAAAAATAATTATTATTTATAATAGATTACCTTATTCCAGGAAATTTAGCTCCCTTTTTTCAAAAAAATGAGGGGTCTCAATTTCTTATTGACATGAACATTTTTTTAGAATGAAAAAAAAATTTTTTTTTTGTATTTAGAAATAAAAAATCAGGGGGGAACTCTATTTAAAGGAATCAAATTCTTCTGATGTAGGGAATCTCTATTAAAGGGGGGCTCAATTTATGAAATATGATAATTTTATTTGAATATAAATTACTATAATTTCTTGAGCGATTATTATTATATTCTTTTTTTCCATTCTCCTTCTAAAAAGAAGGAAGGAAATGGGTCTTAATTTGAAGGAAAGAATATCAATCCTTACCTCTGGGGCTTATAAAATATTGCCCTCCACAAATATTGAAAAATCTTTTTTTTATTATTGCCCAAATATCGTAAATCCGGGGGGTTTCCCTCTCCCCCCAGGTTTTTTTTTCTCCCCTAAATTAAAAATTTGTTAGAAAATTTCAAAAAAATAGGGAAATTCAAAAAAATGGATAAACCCCCTAGAGGAGGAAACCCGCCGGGATTCACTATATTTTTTTTGGATTTTTTTACATAAGAAATTGATGAAATTATAAACTATTTTTATACTTATTATTTATCCTCTTGTTTTCCAAAGAAAATAAAAAATTTTTAGGTAATGTTTTATGGAGTACTATATATTCTTTTTTATTTATTATTTGTTTATTAATTTTTTTATAAAAAGTTAAATTATTATTTTTATTTCCTTTTTGTGTTATATATGAAGTATCATTAATATTTTTTATTTTTATATTATAAATATTAATTTATATATAAATAAAAATTAATTACAAAAACTATTAACTAATTAAATCCCTTATAAAAATTATTTTGTTCTTTTAAAAAATTACCAATCATATTTTTATTATTTTTATTAGAATCATTTATTTTAAAATTATCGTATTCCAGGAAATTGAGAACCCCCCTTTTTTGAAAAAACTGGAGGGGCTCTAATTAATAGTAAGTTGAAAATTTGTTTTAGAATGCATAAAAATTTTTTATTATATTTAGAAATAAAAAATCGGGGGGGGGTCTATTTAATTGACATCAATTTCTTCCCGGTGGGGGGCTCAATTTCCTGGAATACGGTACTTTTATCTTTTATTCTTTCTTCCTGTAGTTTATTTTAATTTTAAAGATAAAAAATAATTTTCAATAATAAAAAGTTGATATTCTTTTTAAATAAGGTTATCCTAATTATGAAATAAGATATGTATTGTATTATAAAAATCAAAGGAAGACTTAATTAATTTCCTAGTTTTATATTTTTTATTATTTGTTGTTAAAGAATTAATGTTTTTATTAATTAAATCATTTATTTTATTTTTATGATGGAAATTTTTTTGGAATTATCTTGTTGACTTCTCCCTGTATTAGAAGAAGAAAAATTCATTGAATTTATTTTTTTATGAAAAGAGGGGGTGTTGCAACCAATATTAATCTTTAAATCTGGTTTGTTATATATAGACATTTTTATTCAAATATTATTTTTTTTAAACTTATGAATATTTATTATTATTTATTATTTAAATTAAACAACAATTTTATTTTACTTTATTATTAAATCAAATTTAAATTCAATTATAAAATAATATAAAAAATGTATTTACAATTAAATTTATTATTTTCAAAGAATATTAAATTAAAAATTAAATTAAATAAAAAATGATAGATGTAACTTCCAATCGTAAAACAAGATCAACCTTAAAAATGGATATTTTAAAATGTTTTGGAGCAGATTTTCAAACAGGAATTAAATCTCCACTAAAATTCGCTGGTGAAATAGGAAATTCAATTATATATCCAGTTGGACATCATATAGCTATAAGAGATATTTTTATTAGAGAAGAATTAAAAAAAAATGATATAATGTTTATATATAATGATGATGAAGTAATAAAAATAACTTCAATGGATACTACAAAGGATTATTCTTTACTTTTAGTTTGTGAAAAAAAACCGAATTCAGCAGTAATAAGTATTTATAATTTATCAAAATTAAATTTTAAATCAATTATGCAATTTAAAGCAAAAAGAAGAGTTATAACAACTATATATAGTGAATTTATTTATGCTTCATTTTCATTAGATGGAAATTATATTGCTTCTATTGGGAAAGTTAAAGGGAATGAAGAATTACATGGTATAATATGGGATGTTCAAATATTTCAGGCATATAAACCTGATAATTATAAACCAAAATGTGTTTTCCCTTTACCAAAATCAGTAAATAAAATAACTATTGATAATAAAATATTATGTACTTCAGGCAATCAACATTTATCATTTTGGTATATTTATGAAAATTCAGTAAAAGAATTTAAAACAGGTATCAAAAATTTGAATTTAAATAATTGCAATTTTGTTGACCATGAATGGCTATCAATAAAAATACCTACTGTAGCTGCAATAACAGAACAAAGAGAATTATATGTATTTGAAGGATTTTCTGATAATAAAAATATTGCTTCAAATTTATTAAAAAAAGATGATGGTGACGATGATGATGATTCTAATTTTAGTTTAAGAATAGAAAAATTTATAATTAAACAACATTTAACAGAAATATTCACAGATGATAAAATAATACCAAATTTGTTAAAATGTTTTAATAATGGAATTGTAATAGGAAGTACAAAAGGACATTTATTATTTGTAGAAAAATATACCTCAGGGGATAATATATCTTTTAGTCCTATAAGATATACAAAAAGAGAAAAGCAAGCATGTGTAACTGGATTAACTGTAACAAAAGAGCAAGATTATATTGCAGTTTCTTATGATTCGAATGAAATAGCATATTTTAGTATAAAAAATATTTTTGAAAATTTAAAAATATTAGATTTTGATTTAAAAATGGAATTGGTTTGTGAAGGATTTCATCAAGGAGCTATAACAACAATGGATGTAGCATTGCAAAGGCCTATAATAATTACAACATCTAGTGCTGATAAAACAGTAAGAGCATGGAATTTTGTAACTGGCCATTGTGAATATTGTAAAGTTATTTTAACAGAAAAAGAAAAAAATAAGGAAAAAGAAATGGAAATTTTATCTGTGGCTATACATCCAAATGGTTATTATATGGCAATTAGTGATAAGGAAATGATACGTTTTTTTCATTTATGTTATAAAGAATTAAGGTTTTATAATAATGATTCAACAGCAAATCAAAATTCCCACCCTGATTGCCATTTATTGAAATTTTCTCATGGAGGGCATCTTTTAGCTGCTGTAAGTGGAAGACAAATGTATATAATCAGATCATATACAAGAGAAACTATTAAAACTTTTGATACACCACATAATACAAAAATAGAAAAAATATTTTTTCATGACCAAGATCATTTTATTTATACTATTGGTTCTGATGGAATTATTTGTGAATATAATTTATTTAATTTTCATTATGATAAAATATCAAATAAAGAAATAAATTTTTTTAGTGGTTGTTTTACTTCTTTAAATAAAAATCAAAATTTAGTGATAGCTGTGGGGGAAGAAGGGGATAATACAAATGTTATTCATGAAATATTAAGTACTGAAATTGAAAATAATATGCTAAATACTTCAACAGAAAAATCGGAGACAAAAGAAAAAAAAGAAAATAAAGATAATAAAGAAGTAAATAATAATACAAATTCAAATATTAATAATGAATATGATTCAAATTTAAATTTAAATATAGGAAATCAAAATATTAATTCAAGAAATATTGAAAATTATACAACTAAAGTAAGAGAATATTTAACATCAATATGCGGACTTAAAAGTAAAAGATTAGAAATAGGTTCATATGCAACTGGAAGCAATGATGGTTATATGAGTTTATATCCAAATTTATTATTTTTAGATTCAAAAGGAAAAACAAATTCAAAGCCTGCATTACCATGGAAATCAATAAAAAGTCATAGAGGTAAAATTACTCATATAGAATATAATAAAGATACAAATTTAATTTTTAGTGCTGGGGAAGATGGAAATTTATTTATTTATTGTTTACATGAAATGCAAGAAGGTGATTTAAATTATGAAAATGATAATTTGAATATGCATGCAAGTAATCAAATAAATAATTTATTAGATGAAGGATTAGGAGATAATGTTTTATATCCTTTAGAAAATATATTTTTAAAAGAAAATGAAATCCTAAAGCAAAACAATTTAATAGATGATTATAAAAATCAAGAAGAAAAATTAAAAGCCGAACATCAATTGCGTTTAAGAGAAAGTGAATTAGAACATAATAAAAAAAGAGATATAGAAACTAATGAATTAAAAGAAAGATTAACAGAAGAAAGATTAGCTAAACAAGGCATTATTGATCATTATAATAAACAAATTGATAATTTAGAAAAACAACAAAAACAAATATTAGTAGATAAAGAAAAACAATATAAAGAAAGAATTGATCAAATGTCAAATACTATTCATGATTTAAATAGTAAAATATATTCTTTAAAAAGTGAACATGAAATTGATTTAAAAAAAAAAGATGAAGGTTATGAAAAAAAATTTAAAGAAATTAATCAAGAATTAAAAACTAAATTAAAAGAAATACAAAATAATAATGATAAATTATCAAATGAATTAAAATTAAGAACACAATTAGAAGAATATAAATTTATTCATTTAGATCAAGAACATGAACAAGAAATTAATTATAAAAATGAAAAATTTGAATCTATAATAGCAAGAATGGAAGAAGAAAGATTAGCTAATCAAGCAAAAGTCGCAGAATTAAAAAAAGAAAAACAAAAAAAAATAAATGATTTAGGTAGTCATGAAGCTGAATTAAAGAAAAAAAAAGAAGAAATAAAAAGACATTTAGATACTATTAAAACTTTAAAAGAGGCAAATGAAATGAAAGAAATTGAAAAAAAAGATTTGGATAAAAAATTAAAAGAAAGTGAAGAAATTTTACAGGAGAAAAGTAAATTAGCTGGATTTAGTTCTAAATTAAAAAATGAATTATACATAAAAAATGTTGAAATAATGTCTAAATTTAATAAACAACAAAATGAAAATGCTGAACTTAAAAAAATATCTAAAAGTACAGAAAAACAATTAGATGAAAATATCAGATTATTAAATGATAAAAAAGAAGAAGTAAATAAAAGAGAATTACAATTGGAAGAATATATACAGTAATCCACGATGCTATCCGCGCTAAGAAATCTCCGCGCTATCCTGGCCGAAACTGAAAAATCGAAACATCATTGCTCCCCTAAAATAGCCTATTTTTCCACGTAGCTATCCTGCGAATTGGATAAAATTTTAGTCCACTCTGTAAAAACATTTCGCGGATAGCATCTTGGATTACGGTAAATAAATATGAAAAAGAAAAAAATAATGTTAAAAAACTTGAAAAAGATATGGATAATTTATTACAAAAAATATATGATACTTTCCAAACAGGTGATAAAAATTTGATAATAAAAGGTATAAGAAAAATATATAATTTATATTTAACAAGTGACCAGGAGAAAAAAATAGATTCATCTAAATTAAATATAAATATTAGAGATGAATTAACTAAACAAATAGATTTTTTACAAAAAGGTATTTTAAATATAGCTGATCAAAAAGCAAAAAGAGAAATGAATCAAAATTCTGAAATATTCAAAAAAACAAGAGAAAATTCTGCCTTGACTATTCAACTTAATCAAAAAGAAAAAGACTATACTGAATTAGATAGACAACTTACAATAATTAAAAATAAAAAATCAGAATTAGATATTAAATATAATCAATTAGTAAAAGAATATAATAATCTGCAAAATATAAATAAAAGAATGAATATGGCAAATATGATAAATAATGGAATGCAACCGGGAAGTTCATTTGTGAATGGTAATGGAAAAGAATATATGAGTAGAACTGTAAAAAATGGCTTTAGAATGAGTTCAGGACCAGGTTCTGGCTCAGGTTCAGGTTCTGTCCCTCCACAAGTAAGAAAAAGTTGGAAAGATACTAAATTATATAAAGGAACAACTTTATCTCATTTTAAAGAAAGTAGGGGTGATGCTTATAAAAAAAGTGAAATTCAAAAAATATTAGATGATAAAGATGAAGTAATTAAAAGACAAAAACTGGAAATTATGATGCTTAAAAATAAAATTTCTGAAAGAGAAAGAGAGTTAATAAGTAAGCAAAGTAATTAGCTATTTTAATATTTATACATTTATTTTTTTAATAATTTTTGATAATTATTTTTAATTAAAAATTTTTTTATAATTTAACCCATAAAGATTAAAAATTCTGAAATTCCAAATTGCTTTGTTTTTTTCTATATCTTAAATTTAGATTTTTACATTAACTTTTTTATTTAAAATAAATTAAAAAAAATTAAAAAATAATATTTAATTTTTATAATTCATCCATTCATTTGTATTTTTTACATTTATTTTTTATTTTATTCTATTATTTTTCTTTTTTCTTTTTTTTAACTCCTATAGAATCAATATCAATTTTTTCCTGCAAATACAAAGATTGTATTCCCATAATTCCTCTCATTAATTTAGCCTTTATTTCCAAAAATCTTTTACTTTGTTCTACATTTCCCAACATACTATAAAAATTACTAATTTCTTCTAGCATCAAAAATATTCTCATAATCAAATTATATAATTTTCCTTCTTCTAATTCTGTCAAATTTAAAATTTCCAAAAAATCTTTTCCTTCTATCCAATTTTTCATGGCTTCACTAAATTCAAAAGTCATTCTTCTATTATATCTATTTTCTTCAAATTGATAACTTTTTTCTAAATTTTCAATTTTTTCATAAATATCATTGAATTTTGTTACTGCAGAAGAGAAATCTTTTGAAATATTTGGGTCATCTAATACTACGTCATTTTTATTACTTGCAAAGCCTGAAATGAACCCTACAACATATCCATCAGATAAAGAAGTTAAAATATCTGAAGTTAATAATTCTGTAATTAAAACACAATCTGTTGTTCCAATTTCTCTTGCTGCTTTTCCTTTTAAAGTCAATGTGTTATCTTCATTTACATATTTTAAATCTTGTAATATATTTTGTCTAGTTTTAAATTCTTTATAATGCTCTAAATTTTCTGGATTTAATTCTCCCATTAATTTATCTATTTTGTTTGATGCCTCTTCAAAGTTTTTATATTGATTAAAATGCTCATAAAAATCAGGACAAATTAAACATTTATTTGTTCTGGATTCTTCTAATATTTTTTGTCTCTCATCTACTTTATTATGAAAATCTACATCTTTTACTAATTCTTTAAAATTCATAGTAGCAAAGCTTATATTTTGTTTTATTGCTGTAATTTTTGTTTTATTGGAATTATTTAGTCTTGCTAATTCTTTTAAAGCTTCTTTAAAAACTTTTCTATCAATTAAATAATAATAATCATTTTTGTCCTTTTTCCAACACGAATTATTTTTTTTTCCTTTAAGTTTAATTTGAAAAGGATATTCATAGGCTTCTATAACATCTTCAGGACTATATACTTGATAAAAAAATTTAAATTTACCGAAAATACCTTCACCTACGCATATATCTGAATTATAATTTTTACTTTTGCTTTTATCTATATATCCACTAATTCCCAAACACCATAATGAACCAAAGTAATTTTCTTTATATGCTTCCATTAACATAACATAAATTCCATCATCTATTTCTTTACCTTTTTTATATTTTTTTTTTGAGATTTTTTTATTTATTTCTTTTCTTACTTTTAAAATACGTCCAGGTATTTTTGATAATTTATCATAAATTTTTTCATTAGTAAATAATTCATAGCTCAATTCCTTATATTTCTTTAAACATTTATAATACTCTGCAATTGGATACTTTTCAATTTCAAAAAAATCTTTTTTTTTACCATTAATGTTATTAATTATATCAATATTGTTAATATTATCATTAATTTTATTTATATTATCTTCATTTTTATCATTATTAATATTATTTTCATTTATTATATTATTATTATTATTTTTTTCTTTTTTGCTTTGAGCATACTCTAACTCATGAATACACTCAAATTTGCCATACTTTTTTTGTTGTGCTTTATAATACTCAATTTCTTCAATTTTTTGAGGAATTTTTTGTGTCATATTGCTTTCCAAAAAACTTTCTCTAAAAAATTCATTCATATCTTTTATATTTCTACTAAAAAAAGAAAGTAAAGTTCTATAGCATATTCTAAATTTACTAACAACTTCATCTCCTTTCCCCTTTAGCATAGCCATAACCTCTTCCTTTTCATCCTTATTAGTTAATTCTGTTAATAAAATATATATATTTCCAATTTTATCAATCCCTCTTCTTCCAGCTCTTCCACACATTTGCAAATATTCACTTGAACTCAAAATTTCTTTTGCTGTATCATTAAATTTATATATATCAGTAAAAACAACTGTTCTTGTTGGCATATTTAATCCTATACTGAATGATGTAGTAGCAAATAAAATTTTTATTAATCCACGAGAATATAATATTTCAATTGTTTCTTTTAATATAGGCAATAATCCAGCATGATGCATACCTATCCCACTTTTTAATATTTCTTCTAGCTCTTTAACTTGTGGAATTTCTTGATCTTCTTTTGGCATTGAATTAACAACTTCCTTATAAAATTTTGTAATTTCATTTTGTTTATGTAGAGGTACTAAATTTTTAAGGCTTAACATTTTTGCATATTCATTTATTCTTTTAATGCTAAAAACAAAAATGACAGCTGGACATTTATCATTATTATCTAAATAGTCAACTATTTCCTCTATTTTATAATGCATTTTCGTAATTTTCGGATTAACGCGTTCATTTTTATATTTATTATTATCTTTTTTTCTCCAATTTTCTTTTTTATTACTTTTTTTATAATATTTTTCAAAATATGTGATATTATCAATAAATTCATATTCTTTGTCTCTTAATTTCTTATCTTTTCTATTTTGCTGGTATTTTCTATTATTTACTAAAAAATTAAAAGCTTGATGAATATTTGATTCATAAACTGTATCTTTTTCTTTTACTTTAAAGACATTATTTTCGTCAATAAATAATAAATGTTGTAATGGAACTACTCTTTTTAAAGTATTTTGGACATATACATATGTTTCTTTAATATCTCCCACCCATTGGGCAAATTCCATATAATTTGGTACCGTGGCACTAAGCATAATAATTCCTATTCCTTTTGGTAATAAAATTAAAATTTCTTCCCAAACATGGCCTCTTTCATTATCATTTATATAATGAATTTCATCAAAAATAACCCATTCTACTTGATTTAATAATTCACTATTTTTATATAAAGAATTTTGCAATATTTCTGTAGTCATAATTATGCATTGTGCTTCTGGATTTATGCTTACATCACCAGTTAAAATTCCAACATCTCCAAATTTTTTCTTAAATTCTCTAAATTTCTGATTACTTAAAGCTTTTATTGGTGAAGTATATAAAACTCTTTTTGAATTTCTTTTTCCTAATGCTATACCATATTCTGCAACAACTGTTTTACCACTAGAAGTATGGGCGCATACTAAAACATTTTCGTGGTTTTCTAATCTTAGAATACTCCTTTTTTGAAATTCATCTAATTCAAATGGAAAAGTAATTGGGGGATCTTTTATTTTATTAGAAAAATCTGAAATATCTAAATCATCTTCTATTGCCCATTTTTGCATATTTTCATGGCGCTCTCTAAAATCCATTTTTAATTCATCTTCTTTTTCTTGAGATTCTCCTTCTGATTCTTCATTCTCAATTTCTTTTTCTTCTCCTTTTTCATCATTATCTTCTTCGTTTGACTCTACGTCTGAATCATTTTTTATTTCTTTTTCTTTTTTTTCATGGGATTCCAAAATTTTAAATTCTTTTTCATTATCTAAAGTAAGCATGATTGAATTATTAATATCTGAAAAATCTGATATATAATAATTAAATATAAGATGAAATTTATTTATTTTTATTCTTGATTTATTCTCTTTTACACTTTTTATTATATCATTATAAACACTTAATAAATTTGAATCTTTTATATTTGCATATTTAATTGAACTATCTCTAAAATCCATATAATTAAATTTTTCTTTATATGTTGAATATGTGAAAGCTTTCTTTAAGCCATAAATATATGCCTCTGTATTAATAAAATTTTTTCTATTTGTAAAAGGCTGAGCAGTTATTAATATATATTAGAACACTTTTTAACTCCCCGTTTGTCCCAATTTCCTTTCATATTTTTCTAATTTTTATGAAAAATAGCTATTTTTAAATACGTTCAAACTCCTCCCCCTCTAAATTAGAATCTATATTTTTAGTGAGAGTTGGAAAGAATTTTACTTTATATCTTTTAGGGATTATTTGAATAAATCTTTTTTCTTCTTCGAATATTTTTTGTATTACCGTATTCCTATGAATATTCCCCCCCAGAATAGTGAGATAGAAAAAAATCCAAGTAGGCCTATATTTCCAGTATTTTTAATCTAATAAAAGATATATGTAATATTTAATAAATTTAGTATAAAATAGGGGAGGGGGACTGTATTTTGGGGAATGTAAAGTTTTTCGACCGAAAAAATGGGGGGATTATAATAGGGGGGAACTATATCCCGAGGAATACGATAATTCAAATGATAATTTATAGGATATTTTTTCTCCACAGGATGAACATTCATATTCGAAAGGAATACTTTTTTTCAGAGATTTAAATAATTCTGGCTTTTCATTATTTTCTGAGCTTTTATTATTTTGAAAATATTTAAATGGCTCAAAAATATCTTTTGTTTCCATAAAATAACCCAAATATCTATATTATTATAATTATTTGATATTGGATTATTTATACTTATATATATTAAATTTTTTAAATTAGATATC
>JAJMZN010018758.1:0-11450 GCA_023807165.1 Diplodinium dentatum
ACAAAATATAAGTTCAAATAATAGTATAACAATAAGTAGAGATCAAATAGATAAATCTATAAATAAATTATATCTAAAAAATATATTATTGATTATGTAAAAATAAAAAATAAAAAATATATAAACATTTAAAAAATAATATTTAATATTATTTATTTTTTAAAATATAAAAGGAGTTTTATAAATTTATTTAAGTATAATTTTTAAATAAAATTACTTTATTAAAATATTTTTTTATTTTTAAATAAATATATTACCGTATTCTCCTTATTTTTGCCCCCGTTCTGTCCTTATTTTTGAGGGAGAGGGGGCAAAAATAAGTAGAATTTTATGAAATTCTGACACCAAGGGAGCATTTAATAAAAATTTTTACAATGGTCCCCTCCTTGGTGTCAGATGATCCCTATATACAATAGATTATATAGTCCCAGATTTGGGACTGCAAAATAAGGAAAACACGGTAATTCTAAAATTTACATTATTATAATTTTATGTTTTTTATTATCATTATTTTTATATATATAACTTGTTAATAAAAAAAATATAACTTATTTATTATATCTATAATTTTAAAGGAATATATTCTTCAAAAAAAATAAAACATTATATTTATACTTCATAAAGACATATTTCTCATTATTAATTAAAAAAATATTATTAATCTGAAAAAAATTATCCCTCTTTTTTCTTTTCCACAAGTGCCACATGGCATAAAGGACAATGTTTAAAAGGATTTTTTTTAACTTCAGATTTTATAGTTTTATTCCTACATTGTCTGCATTTAAAATAATGATTATCTAAAATACTCCTTCCAGTTAAAACACATCCAGGAAGAATATATCCACATGTATTACAAAAAGTGTCATATTCACTAATTGGTTCTTCACAATTATCATTAGGACATTTATAAAATTTTTCATCTATATTTTCAGGTGAATGTTTCATAAAAAAATCTATTGCTAATTGTTTATATTTTAATCTTCTATATTTATTAATTTTTTCATCATTAGATAAAACACATAAAGCATCAGAAAAAAATTTATAACATTTATTAGCATATGAACATACAGCAATTAATCTATATATATCTTCAGTTCCTAAAATATCTTCATAAAATTTTAGTCTCATAACGGTTTTACAACTTTCTTTAAATTGCTTTCGATGCAATTGAACTTGGCATAATAAATAATAATGATAAGCTTCAGCCCCTCTCCAATGATTATTTATTATTTTATCAATTTCTCTTTGTAAAGCTTCAGCTATATAATTTATTTCTATTTTTTTTTCATTTACGCTATCATCATTACTATCATTAATTAATTTTTCTTCACTTATTTGCTCATTTATTTGTGCTTTATATCTTTCTAATTCTAATGCAGCTAATACATATATTTTTTTAATTATAATAGGAGATAAATTTGCTTTTTTCATATCATTTGCTATTTCTTTAAGATATTTATTTACTTCTACAGACATATTCGCTTTTTTATATAAATTAATTAAATCTAATTTTTTTCCACTTAATCTAAATTCATCACTAAATTTATCAACTAATTGCTCCATATAAACAAAACCATTTTTGGCCGATAATTCTATAGCTTCTTCCCATTTATTGCAAGAAATATAACTTTCAATTCCCTTTTTAATATTTCCATGTTTTGTAAAGGCTATAACCGCTTCAATGGCACATTCCTAAACCTAAAAATTTATTGCCCATTTCTTCTAAGAATTCATCTTCTTCAGGGATTACTTCTAACATATTTGTGGCTTTGTCATAATCTTCTTTTGCAAAATAACAATTTGTTAATCCTTTTATATTTCCAGATTTTTTATAATATTCTTCAGCTTTATCATATTCTTTTTTTTCAAATAATTCATCTGCATAATTATTATTTATTATTCTTATCATATCTTCTTTTGATGAAACACTTTTATTTCCAGTTTTATTCATTATTTCTGAAACTTTATCCCATTTTCCTAATTTCATTAACATTGCTAAATTTAAATCATTTCTTCCAGTTTTTGAATATAATTTAGAAGCTTCTTCAAATTGGGAATTATACTGGGCTATTTCAGCTTTTTGTATCTCAGGATCTTCTATATTTTTTATTTCATTTAAAAAATCTAAACCATTAAAATCGTTCATTTGAATCATTGATCTATGGGCTGTGTCAAAATCCCTGTTTTCTAATGCTTTTTGTGATAATGTTTGCCATAATTTTTTACTTGGGTTTTTGGCAACATAATCATATATTTCTTCCATATTTTTGCCGGTATCTAACATTGAATTAAATATTGATAAAATTCTATTTTCATATTTTTTTATATAATTATTTGGATTTATTGCCGAATTATTTTTATTTTTTATTAAATCTTCAATTTTTACAGCAATTGCTTCATTATCTATATATTTAGCTAAATAATATGTGCATATATATGGTTCACTTTCCCTATGTAAATTTGTATAAAATAATAATCTATTTTTTTCAATTGTGACAAAACTTAAAGTATCATTAAAATTTTCATCATAATCTTCTCTTTTATGACACCATTCTATTTCCCAAACTTCTTTTTGTACAAAATTTTCAATTTTTTTATTTTCTTCCTCATTTGGATATTTAATATTATGTATTCTTAAATTTTCATCCACATCTATAGACCATAAATATGTTTCAAAAGGAGAAATTCCCATTTTTTTAATTTTTTCATCAAATTTATATTTATTATCAATTCTTAAAGTATTTAAATCGTATCTATATACATAACCAAAACTTCTTGCTATAAATAAATAATTTGTTGATAAAGTTAAAGCTAAAATTTTATTTTTAGTTTTTTGTGTATGAGTTCCTTGTATAAATATATTATAATCATAATTGTTATTGCCATATTCCTAGAAATAAGTCCCCCTCAAAAAAATGCCATTCGTTCCTGAGGGAGGGGAATTATTTCTAGGAATATGGTATTTATATCTATATTTTCATCATCAACAAAAAATACAATTTCATGCATTGATTTAGTATCTATTTAACACTTTGGTATATACTCATACCAATAACCATATTACTCATAATTGAAGATGTTTTATCTCCAATCTTTTTTTTATTCATAATATTTCCTTTAAATTGTAATAAATATATATAATTTCCATCGGAAACAACTAAATATTCCTCATTCATAGAATAAAATATAGGTTTTATTGGACATTTTCTATTTTCTACAACATTTCCAAAATTATTAGTAAATAAAGTATTATATTTTCCATCTTTAGTTTCTGTAAAAATTACACAATATAATTCATTTGATAATATCCCTACTATATTATATAATAATTTGCATAATTTAGTATTATTATCTATATCTAAATAAATTAAATTATATTTATTATCTCCTACTAAATATGCTACAACTATAGTATTTGAGAAAAAAGCCCATTTATAGTTATATTTTATAAAACCAGCATAAATTATTTTTTGCCCTTCTAAAGCAATAGTTGAAGAATTTCCTAATGAAAATGAAAAAATTTTACTAGGACAAATTATTTTTTTAATCAATTCATTTTTAAGGTTATAAAATAATGCAAGGGCTTTGCCATAATTTACAGATTTATTATCATTTTTACTATCATTTATATTTCCTACTACTATATAATATATTCCTTTCGGCTCCCATTGAGCCCCCATTATTTTATTCAATTCAGTAATTTTTACCTGAATTGGCTCTTTATCATTTTCATCATCAAAAAATAAAATATTACCATTTTTAAAAGCTATCATTAAATGTTTGCTAAAATTATTATATTCATTTTCATTTAATAATGTATAATTTTGGTCAATTAATACTTCAGTATTTTCATTATTTATATTATTTTCTAATTTATCAATAATAGTAGTATTTTTAGTTTCCTTAAAATCTTGTTCATTTATTCTTATATTATATTTTCTATAATCACACCACCAGTCTATTGTTGCTATATCATATTCATTATATGGTTCAGGTAAATTAAATTTTCCAATTTGTTCTCCACTTATTGAAAAAATAAAAATATTTTCTTTTTTTTTTGAAATTAATATTTTTTTATTATCAGGTGAAAATTCTACAAAAGATATTCCTTCTTCAAGTTCTTTAAACCATTCATGACTTCCATCTACTAATCCTGAATAGATTTGCCCATCATCATATATAAAACATATAAATTCACCATTTTTACTCCATTTTACATCTTTTATAAAAGATTCTTCTCTATTATTTACCATTTGTGTTTCAAATTTACCATTTTTATTACTCCAAACAACTAAAGCCCCTTCAGTATCTACTGTTGTTAATTTATTATATGATATATTCCATGTTATTAAATTAATTGAACCATGATGATGATTATTTTCTATATATTGAAAACAATTTTGGCTTCTTGAAAATGATTCTTCACGACTAACGGGTAGAGTTTGGGATTCTATTTGGGGATAATTTATTACTTGTAAAAAGCCTTTAGAATCGCCTATACAAATATAATTTGTTTTTTGATTTATACATATTTTTGATAATTGATCTGAACGCTGGATGTTTATTTTCCTTAATAATGCTGAATGCATCTTTACTTTTTTATTTTTTAAATTTATTAATTTAATTATTATATTATTTATTGTTTAGTTATGAAAAAAAAATTTTATTAAAAAAAAAGAATTTAAAAATTAATTCCAAATAATAAAAAGAATAATTAATATTTTTGTATTTAAAAATGGAAATTTTTACTTAATAATTAAATCTTAAAATAATATTATTTAAGGTTTATTGGAAATTTTAATATATAAAATTATTAAACTAAAAATTTATATAATACATAATTATTTATTTTACATTAAATATTATGCTTTGATATATTTGAAGTAATTTTTTTCACAATTTCATCTCTATATTTCTGCAAGCCAATTCTTACATCATTTCCTTCTTCAGCAATATGCTTTAAAATAGGAAGCAAATCATATAATGCAGTATCATTATAATCATCGCCTAAAAAGGGTTTAATGGTAATCCCATTTTGTTTTTGTAATCTGAAATTTTGTGGCATATCATCCACAATAATAACCCTATCAAGACTTCTACCTACTCTATTTAAATCTTTTACAAAATCATCTCCTATTATGATAGCATGCTCTCTAAATAATACATAATCAAAATATTGCTTTTCAAATTCAATTGCATCAATTAAAGAATTTGCATAAGCTTCAGTAGCCGAAGTCCATATAATTAATTCATAATAATGTCCCATTTCTTCTAGAAATCCAAATAAAAATGGCCTTGCACGCAATGTTCCTTCTTTTGATGATTTTATTTTGAAATTTACCAGGGTTTCATCTAAATCTAAAATTAAAGTATATGGCTTTGTACTTGGCTCGGTGATATAAGGGGCGGGGAATGGCTTAAAATATTTATTTTTTTTAAGATAAGAAGAAGCTACAATAGAACCTTCAAAATTATTTTCTCTTAAAATATTATTCCTGAAAAAATCATTAATTTCTTCATAGGATTTTGATTCTAAATTAATAAAGAAATTTTTTAAAATATGGCTTGGAGGTGTTTGATAATTTAAAAAGATATTTATTATTTTTTGTTTTATTTTATTAGTATTATTCTTTATTTTATTAATAGGTGACAATGAATAATTATTTTTAATTTCTTTCATTTGATTCATTTTTGAATTATTTACAATTTCTTGTAATTTTAGAGCCCATACATTGCCTTTATTTTCCGGGGCTATTTTTGTTAAAATATATTCACATATAATCATTAAATTATTATGATTATAATAAATTAATTCTAATAAAGTTAAACTTAGATCTTCATCTATCATATCTATATCAAAAGAAAATTCATAACAAATCATTACCATAAACCATTCAATAAGGGCCCTCCCATGTAGTGAATCCAAAAAATAGGGGCTCTTAAAAGCATACCTAATAGCTTTTTTTTTTTGAAAAATTTAGGGAGAAAAGACTCCATTTTGAGAGGGTTCCTATTATCTGAGGGCCTTATTTCGTGGTTTACGGTATTGACATTAATTCATAATTAATACTTAATCTTATAATATTTGAATCTTCTTCATTTGGAAATATTTTTTCTAAAATTTGATATAATGAACAATTATAATAATAATTCCAAAAATTAAAACATTGTTTTTCTATATTATTATTTGATTCTAACGAAAAATTTATATCATTTAATCTTTCCTCTAATACTATTAAATCTTCCAAATTAAAAAGCATTGAATTTTCTTTTTGCTTATTTTCTATATTATTATTTTTATTTTTATTAGAATAATTATTATTATAATTTGTATTTATATAATCATATCTATTTGTGGTATAAGTATCTGTGCTTGAATTTAGCCCATATATTGAACTTACTTCAAAGGAGCCTAAATTATTATTATTTGAATTATTAATATTATTTATGTTGTTAATATTAGTATTTATATAATTATAATTATTATTCCCAGGGTTATTATATATATAGTTATTTTTTGTTTTAAGATTATAAATATTTTTAACTACATTTTTATTATTATTTCTATAATTGTTATAATTATAATTACTATTATTTAATTCTTTTATTCGTCCTGGACTTTTTTTTATATATGCAGTACTTTTTTTATTTATTTTATTATAAACTTTGCCATTTCTTATATTTTTCATAGAATTTAAATTATTAAAATCATTAGCTTCAGAAGGATTAAATCTTCTTGGACTGTTATTATTTGATATTTTTTTAGCATATATATTTTTATTAGAATTAACATTTATAGAATTATAATTGGGATTATATATTGTTCTACCTATATTTTTTTTTCTTTGAGATATATCAAAACTATTATCTAAAGATTTTATATTTTGATTAATCATAGATTTTTGCTCGTCATAATATATTTTAGGAGAATGATTTCCACTTTGATTTAAAGAATTATATGATTTCATTTTTTTATTATAGTTATTTCTTAAATTATTAGCTTCATTTATATAATTTGCAGTTTTTCTTTCTTGATAATTTGGCGGATTATCCTTATAATTTCATTAATATATTGTATTAAATATATTCTTGAGGAAAATATTATTTTATTTAAATTAAAAAAGTTATTAATATTATTATTTATATTATTAATATTATCCTAAACCCCTCCTAATCCACCAGAGATAATCCTCCAATTAGAAAAAATGTATTTTCCCGTTTGATTTTGATGTCAAAATCCCCTCTTTTGAAAATTAAATTTTGGAAAGGTCCCTACTTTAGATATAAAAATAAAATATCAATATAATTAGTTATGATAACGAAAAAAATTATTTAAATTATATTTTCCAGTCTCAATCCCCCCTTTCAAAAATTTCATTTTTACTCAATTTTGAAATTGGGATTAAGGCCAGTTTTACAGTATTAATATAATGTCTTTTTTTTGATGCTTTTGTTATATTATTATTATCAAAATCTTTATTTTTATTATAATTTGATTTTTTATTATTTCTAAAGGCTTGTTGTGTTTTATTATATGAATCATTATAAATATAATTATTTTCTTCTTCATCTTCTTCATCTCTGAAAGTTTTTTTAGGTAACGAATTTATATCATATTTTCCTTCAAAACTATTCCTTCCAGTTTTTTGTTTTTCATCTTCTTTTTTCTTTTGATTAAAAAAATAAGAAGAATCAATTTCCTTTAATTTTTGATTATCTATTATTTTTTCTTCTTCATCTATATCATAATTTATTTTATTATTTATAGGCCTTTCTTGGCTTCTTGCTCTAAGAATATTTTCATTTTCTTCTTTTTTTTTAGCTTTTAAAAGCTCCAATATTTCCATTGCAGGTTTTTTAGAAGATGTATTATTTTTACTATTTTTATTATTATTTGAATTATTATTGGAATTATTATTTGAAATATTTTTTTCTTTTTTATTAGTTCTATATTCTTTTTTTTCTATTTTTGGACTATTATTATTTTCTTTATTATTATTTATATTTTTAGTTTCTTTTATTGATGGAGTTTTTACATTGATATTAATGGTTAATTTATTTTTTTGATTACTTGGTATTTCTGAAGATTTATCTTCTTTATTATTACTATTTTCTTCTTTTTCTTTTTCGGTTTCACTATTCTTATCATTTTGTCTTGATTTGGGAGTACTTATTCTAAAATTGCCTGTCCCTCTTTTCATAAATGTTGGGTAGGAGACTGACCCTGGATTATTAGGACGTGGTATTCTATTTTTTACATTTTTTGTTTTGTTATTTTCTTCATTAGTATCATATTTTTCTTCGTCTTTTTTAATAACTACATTATTATTTTTTTGAATTTTATTAAATTTTTTATTATCGAATAATTTCAATAATTTTTGTTTTCTTTCTTCTTCCTTATTTTTTATATCTTTATTTTCTTTCTTATTTTCTTCTAATTTTTGTTTTTTATTTGATGAATTTTCTTTATCTTTATCTTTATCTTTTTTCTCTTCTAATTTTTGTTTTTTATTTGAAGAAATTCCTTTATCTTTATTTTCTTTATTATTATCTATATTAGATGTTTCTTCTTTTTGAATATCATTAATATTATTATTATTAGATTTTTCTACATCAATTTGCTTATCACCGTTTTTTTCTTCAGTCTTATTTTCTTCTATTTTATTTTCTCCAATATTTTTTTCCTCAATTTTTATTTCATCAATAAATATTTGCTTTTTTTCATTTTCATTTTTAATATTTTCTTCTTTATTTTTTTCGTCAACTTTTATTTCTTCATTTTTATTTTTGTCATTTTTTTCTTCAACTTTTTTTTCCCCACTTTTTTCTCCAACTTTTATTTCTTCATCTTTTTTTATTTCTTCATTTTTCTTTTCTTCATTTGGTTCTTCATTTGTTTCAATTTTATTCATTCTTTCTTTTATAAGATTTAATAATTTTAAATTTTTATTTACTTTTTTTTGAACTTTTTTTTTATTACTACCACCTTCTTCTTCATTTTTAAATTCTTTTTCTTCTAAATCATCTTCTGGTTCAAGTAAATTTATTTTTGACCTATAATCTAATATTTGTTTTACTTTTTCATGTAATAATTTACTTCTTTTCTTTTTTTCAGAGCTATTATATTTTTTGCCCGATCCCCCACTTTTCTTGTTTAGTGGGCTATTTTTATTATTATAAAAATTAGCTTGGGTTTTTGTTTCTGAATTATCATTATTTACATCATGGTTAAATGAATTATTTTCTTCAATTATTATTTCTAGTTTTTTATTTGGTCTTCTTCTAACTACATCTATTGAATGACTTGAATAATTATCTCTAAAATCATGCCTGATATTTCAAAATGGAATATAAATAAAGTTACCAATATTGTCAGATTATTTTATAGTTGCTCATCATTAAGATCATTACCTGATATTTCAAAATGGAAAACAAATAATGTAATATATATGGACTTTTTATTTTCTATTTGTTCATCATTAAAATCACTACCTGATATTTCAAATTGGAATACCAATAAAATAAAAGGAACGGTCGCATTATTTTCTCTTTGTTCATCATTAAAATCATTACCTGATATTTCAAATTGGAATACAAAAAATGTAACAAATATGAGCTTTTTATTTTTTGGTTGTTCATCATTAAAATCATTACCTGATATTTCAAAATGGAATACAAATAATGTAAAATATATGGCTTATTTATTTTTTAATTGTTCATCATTATCTTATTTGCCAAATATTTCTAAATTTAATACTGATATTCTTTCAGATATAACTGGAATTTTTGCAGATTGTAGTTCATTATTAGAGATTCCAGACATTTCTAAGTGGCTTATAAAGACTAATATACAATTCAATGATAAATATGCTAGTAAAATCCCCTATATCTTTTATAATTGTAGATCTATTAAATCCTTACCTGATATTTCATTGTGGAATATAGATAATACAGATAATCTAAGCTATATTTTTTATGGTTGTTCATCATTAAAATCTTTGCCTGATATTTCAAAATGGAATACAAGTAAAGTTAAAGATATAAAAGGGCTTTTTTGTGGTTGCTCATCATTAATTTCTTTGCCTGATATTTCATTATGGAATACAGATAATATTTTTGATATGAAAGAATTATTTTTAGATTGCGAATCATTAGAATCATTACCAGATATTTCAAAATGGAATACTACTAATATAGAGAATATGTATTCAGTTTTTTCAAATTGTTCTTCATTGAAAAAACTACCAGATATTTCTAAATGGAATACAGGAAAATGTAAGGATATGAGTTGTATGTTTGAAAATTGCATTTCACTAATAGCAATGCCTAATATATCTAAATGGGATGTTCATAATGTTGAAAAAATAAATAAAATGTTCCATAAATGCTCATCTTTGATTTTTTTACCTGATATAGATAATTGGAATTATAAAGAAATAAAAGCTGACAATGATTCATTACAATTTGCCTATCCTTCAAGTTCTGAAAAAGAAAATATTAATTTATCAATAGAAACAAATAAATCATTAATTAATCATAAATTACAAGAAAATCAATCAATTTCTAATGTAAATGAGCGATCTGATACTACTTTTCAAAATAATATTGTTTTACCTAAATTACCGACAACAAATGAACAAAATTCGATACCAACTGAACTTATAAATATCGTTCCAGAAATCCAGGAAACAGTGGGAAGTTTCTTAACAGAATTAAATACCAATAAAATGAAATTTAACATCAATCAATTAATAATTGGAAAAACAAAGACAAAAGAAAAACTAGACGAATATGAAGAAAAAATTTTAAAGTTAAAAATATTCCAAAAATATCAAAAAGAACGACTAGAAATAATATTGAATATAGACAATTTGGATTTCCTGTTTCAAAAGTGCTTTACATTGGAGTTAGTCCTGTTTTTAGAACTTTATTTAATTATATGGATATGAGAATAAATCTAGATAAAAATGGAGAATCAGATAAAATTATATCAGCTTCTCCAAGATTTGTTTTGACAGCTGGACATGATAGTAGTTTAGCAGCAAATGATTTATTTTTAAAAGCCGAGTTTAATATATCTTTTGAAAGAGCTGAATATTCCCATAGCCAATTTTATGAATTATGGAAGAATGAAACAAATGGTAAATATTTTATAAGATATTTAGTTAATTATAAAGAAAAAGCAAATTTTGATTATGAGGAATTTAAATCAAAAATTTTGCCTAAATTATATACATCAATTGAAATCAATAAAATATGCAATGGTGAAACAGAGATATTCCTAGGAAAAAATAATAAAAAAACAAAAATTAAAAAAAATTGCTTAATTTTAGCATTTATAATATTATTAAGTCTATTATTTATATTTTATGATATATTATATAATAATATAAATAAATTCGCATAATTATAATAAAGTACTTATATTTTAAACATAAAAATGAAGTTCT
>JAJMZN010018759.1:0-11443 GCA_023807165.1 Diplodinium dentatum
GGTGTTATAATCTGTAATTTAAAAATTTTTTTTTAATGAAAATTTCTAATTTAAAAGAAAAATAGTTATGAAGAATATAATTTTTTATAGGGGGGGTGTTATATTCTGTAATTTTTTTGAAATTTTTGAAAAAATTTTGAGGGGGTATTCTAATTAGGGGGTGTACTATTCAGTCATATACGATATAGCATTTTATTGATTATAGTACAGTATTCTCTTGAATCGAGAGGACACCAAAATAAAGAGGATGGACAGATAGAAATTTTCATTATTTGGGGAATCTAAACCTTCTTTTTAAAACTTATTTGGCTAACTTTCCAAAAATTAGTTAATAATGAAAATGGGAAAATTATCTTAATTGAGAGGACAAGAAAATTTTGTTTAAAGATTTATCTTTTAAGACTAAAAAAGATATAGATAATATAAAGAAAATAATTGCTCTAGATGATTCATTTGATAAGGATTTCGGCATTTTTTTATTTCTTTATTCAAATTATGATTTATCAGTGCTTCTTTCTTATACTAAATTTGATGTATTGTTTACCATTATTTAATGATTGAATGCGTTTAAATATAACCAATTATCGGCTTCAGTTTTTTGAAATTTCATTTTTGCTTCTATAAAATAAGATTTTAAGGATTATAACATTAAACAATTATTAATAAATAGTTAATTTTAATAATTATCTAAAATTATTATTATATTTTTAAATGTTTTAAAATTAACATTCAAAATAGTTTGTAAAAAAAGAATTTAAATTTTATTATAATTAATAAATATTGTAATTTAATGTATAAAAAAATAAAAGATTTCTCTTTTCAAAGGAAGGAAGGGATAAAGAGAAGAATTAGTGCTTGAAAAGGTATGGCATTATTTTATATAAATAAATAATATTATATTACTTTTATAGAAAATGTAATTTTAAATAAAATATATTTAAATAAAAATAATTAATTAAAAATAATTAATTAAAATAAAATTTTAAAAATATTTTTATTATATATTAATTATAATTAAAAATGTCATTTAAGAGCAAGCAAAATAGCTTTGCCAAAAATATAAATGATGAAAATAAAGCAAATGAAATAAAAGAATCTCAACAAAATAAAAATATCAGAAATAGTTCTATTCTACCTAAAACAAATAGTGATACAACAAATTCGGCAACGGCACAAAAATGGAGAAATACAGTAAGAGGTGTAGTTAAGATTAATAAAGTAGTTAATAAAAATGCAAATTATGCAGCACCAGAACTTGAAAATTTAAATACACTAGAAAAAATAATAAAATTGCAAGAAGATTTAAAGATAGTGGCTTCTATTAAACAACAATTTGAAGGAAATCAAAAAAAATTGATAGAAAAAATGAATAAATTTTGTTTAAATTATTACAAAAATAAAATAAATATGAAAAAAATATTTGATTATTGTAGTGATAATGATGCAGAAAAAAATTATGAATATAATTTATTAACAACTGAGCAGGCTAAAGAAGTATTAAAAGATATTTATGATGATGTTTTTGATTTTATATTTTTAATAAGAAATGATAATAGATTAATGCTAAAAATAATCGATAATTGTGAAAGTGAAGGGTATGAAGATATAAGCGATTTTTTGGTTAATTTTTGTTATGAAGATACTATTAATAGTTCATTTATTCAAGAAGATATGTTAATTTTAGTATATTTATTAATAGAAAAATGCATAATTAAATTAATGCCAAAAATTGAAGAACTTCCAATAGATGTATATGGTACTTATATTAAAAATAATATATTATATTATATTTTTCTTTCTTTGACTAGAAAAGCTGATATAAGAAATTATTTATGTAGTATTTTACCAGAAAATATTTTAAAAATAGAAAATATAAGAAGTCCTTTATCAGTAGAAATAGGCAGAATTACTGAATATTTGGACAATTTAGATGAAAGGAAAAAGATGATAGCTGAAAATAGAATTTCAACTTTGAGGCCAGACAAATACAAGGGCTCTTCTGGATATTTAAAAAGATTATCAGCAACTTCTAATATGTTAGATACTAAAAAAACTATATCAAATAGAAAATTAACCAGTAGATTAACTTTACAAAATCCAAATATTCCAAATTTTATGAAAAATGAAGATAATATTGAAAATGATGAAAATACTAATGATAAAAAGCTTTTCCAAAATAAATCTGATATTAAAAATAAAAATAGGACTAAAAGTGATAAAAATTTGATCTTATTTAATGATATAAATTTAGAAGAAAATAAAAAAAGAAATCCAACAGGATGCGAAATTAATATTGTAGAAATTGAAGAAGAAGAAATAGAAAATAATACTGAAGAGAATGATGATATATTTGATCCTTTTTTTAAAACTACTGAAACAACTTTAGATTATATTGAAAAAAAATTAAAAGAATATGAAGAATGTGATAGTACTGATTGTCTTAATATTTTAAATCATTATAGCAAAAATACAAAACTTGCAATGAAAGAATATTTAAAACATCTAATAAAAGATATAAATTCAGAAGAAGTAAAAATAGAAAAATTTTCAAATATGATTTTAATAAATAGTTTAAATAATTCAAAACATATAAAATCTGAAGATTTTTTTAATTTTATAGTTAACACTATAAAGAGTAATCATCAAATTATTATTGACATTATTACAGAATTATTAAATATAATAAAAGATAATATAAATTCTTTACCATTTTTTATTAAATGCATATCAAATAGCATAGATATTTTACTAAATTATAAATATAAAAATAATTTAACATTATACAACAAATATATGATTAAAGCTAATTTTCTTTTTGGTAATATAATAGTACCGGTATTAGAAAATCCTAATTATAATGGAATAATAACAAATGAAATAATATCAGATATAACAAAAGAAAATTTGGAAATAATTTCTTCTGTATTAAATAAAATGTTATCTGGGACATTATTTTATATTGGAAGTGAACCTTGTATGACAATTTTTAACCAATTTATAATTGAAATTTTGCCAAATGTTTTTGAAATTGTGGAAAATATAGAGAAAAAGTTTAAATTACCACAATTAATAAAAGGGCTAACTGATAGTATTAGTGATATTGATAGTGAAAAAAGAGAAATTAATTATAATTATTTTTCTGAAAATAATGATGAAAAATTTCATTTTCAAAGCATTTGTTTTTCTTATTCTAATATAAGAAATATATTAAAAGCAGTAATTAAATATGATAATGAATTAAATGAAAAGGAGAAAAATATAAGTAATGAAAAAAATAAAGAAAAAAATATTTCTAAAGAAAAAGAAGATAAAGATAAAGAAAATAAAGAAAATGAAGAAAGATTAAAAACTGAAATAATTAAGAAAAATATAAAACATGAAAATTTTTTCACTTTAATATATAATAAAGGAGAAAAATTAAAAAAACAATATAAAGAATACATATATATGTCAAAATTAAGTTTTTTACCTTCATTTGAAAATAAAATAAAATCCATATTAAAGGATAATTTTATTGGATTAAACCCTCCAAAAAAAGAAAAATTCAAAGAAGAAGAAGTTTCAAGATTTAAAAAATGTCTTTCAGAAGTATTAACATATGTTAATCTAATCCACAAAGAATATATTCCAAATTTCATTCAAGTTAAAAAAGAAAATTATATTCATAATCAAAATTTAATAGAATTATTAATAAAACAAAAATTGAAAATAAAATATGAAAATATAATGAATGAAAAACATAAAGATAATAAAATGGAAAATAAAAAAGAAAACGAAGAAGAAGACAGCGAAGATCCGGATTTCCAGACAGATATTTTACCATATATTTTATTAAATGTTAAAAGTGAATTAGGTTCATATTCATCAGATGATTTTTATGAAAGAATGCTATATTGTGGTAGTTATTTGGAATTGCATATAAACCTTTTACCCCCTGAATATATTTTGAATAATTATAAATTATTATTTGTAGAATTAATAAAAGATACTGAATCAAATATACATATTTTGAGAAATAATATTCTTAATCAATTAAATATTAAAATAAAAGGAAGTGAAAAAACAAATATGATTATATCAAATACCTATCAACAAATAAAAAATATGGAAAAACTAAAATGCATAGAATATTTGTATTCTAAAATAGAGATTCCATCAAGATTTAAAGTTGCATATTCAATGAAGGATGGATTGGTTAAAAATGTTGAATATGAAGAGGATAGTCCAAAAATGCCTTTAAGTTCTTTATCTGAATTTATTCCATATTATAGAAAATTTGAAAATGAAGTAGATGATATAGTAGATTTAGAAGAAAAATCAAATATGGGTGAGGCATTAAAAAATTATTTTAAAGCTTTGAAAAATATAATAAGAAAAGAGAATATTGTTAAAAAATATTCAAAAGATGATATTGAATCTATATGCAATGATTTGGAAAATTATGTTTTAGTTAAATTATATGATAAATTATTTCCTTCACAAAGAACAAAAATAGATATGAAATTTTATAATAAATGCTGTAGATTAGATTTTGTTAAGCCTGAAAATTTAATTAAAGATAAAAATATAGTTAATGAGAATTTATGGGAAGCTTCTATGAATTATATAAATGAAATGGATAATAAATATACTCCTGCTGATAAAATAAAAAGTATAGCCAAAGCTTTTAGTATTTTACAAAATTCAATCACTTTTTGTTCTGGGAAAAATGAATTAGGTGTAGATGATACTATTAAGCCTTTGATATATGTTGTGTTAAAATCTAAACCAAAATCTATTTTTTCTCATTATTAACAGAAGATGAAGTACTTGTATCATTGTTTATATTAGATTCATTTTTTTTTATAATATTTCTGAAATTTTGATTATTAAATTTTGATTCTTTTTTATTATTTAAAACGGCTTCATCTTGAATATCTAAATCATATTTAGTAAAAGCTTTTTTAAAAGGGATATTCACATTAATTAAATCTTCTTTATCTAATTGTTTATTTTTATTTCCAATAGATTTACAAATTTGCATTTTTTGTTTATTTGCGATTATATTACCCTAAACCCCGGTGCAAATCTCCCTACCAAAAATAATAATATAAAATTTTCAGAGAGGAAGCTACTATACCTTGAAATAATAATTTATAATTATAAATAAATGAAATTATATTCATTATCAAGGCATTTTTTAAATGAAAAACTCAAAAAAAATGAAAATAGCTACTTTGGCATAATTTAATTTTCAGAGGGTTTTTATCGAGTGAAAATAGGATAGGGTAAACAGTTTTTTTATGAGGGGGATTACTACTTACCTTATTGTAGTTTCATTTATTAAATGTTTTTTATTATCTGATGAATAAATTCTTTTTTTTTTGTCCAAATAATTATTATTTACTCTATTAATTTCACTTAGTTCATTAAAATCACTTTTAGGATTAATTATATCAGTTATGCTATTTTTATTTCCAATTGGTGAAGTTATTTTTTTATATTTATTCAAATTTTCAATTTTTATTATATATTTTTGCTTTATTGTTTTAAATAAAATATTTGTTTCTTCAAAAAATATAGATAAATTTTGTTCATCATTAAATACATTCAAATTATTATAATTATTTTTTTCTTTTATTTTATTGATGAATAATTCTAATGTTTTTAATTTTTCTAAATTATAATTATGATTTATTATATTTTTTACTATAATTTGAGCTTGATTAGCCTTTTTTTCTATAAATGAAAATATTTCTCTGTTCTCAGAAATATTTATTTTTGCTTGATTAATATAATTTTTGAATAAATTTGATAACCTATCAATTAAAATAATCATATCATCATAATTTTTAGTTGATTTTTTATTTTTACTACTTGCAAAGATCATTGGTTCTATTAAATCCAATGTTTTATTTTTTTTTAATTTTTTTGGAAATATTTTTTTTTTTTCATATTTTTTATTTAGAAAAATATCATAAATATCATCTTTTTTTTTTAAATATTTGTCATTTTCCAAACTCTCTTCATTTGATGAATCATTAAAATAAAAACTATCATTTTCTTCTGTATTAAAATGCTTTAAATATAATTGAATAATATTTTTATTTAAAGGGAATGATAAACCATGGAAAATGATTGTAGATGAAACAAAAATATATTTTTGACTTTCTGGTAAGTCTGCAAAATCTGTAATACAAGTTCTATCTTTACAAAATATGTATTTAAAAACGAAATTTGCTCTAAATTTATTTGATGCAAATTCAAAAAATTGACTCATTATTAACATTCTTTTTTGAATTGAAAATGATTTCATTGCATTTATTGAAGGAATTTCGGCTAAAAATCCTGGAATTTTATTTGGATTTGAAATTATTATTGAATCTTTAATTATCCATAGAAGTATTTATTATAATATATCTTTCTTCAATTAATAATTATTATAACTGATAAAAATTCGATATTATATTAATTATTTTCATTTTTCATTAATTTGGATGATTGAAATCTATGCAAATTTCTTTGTTTTGGAGTATTATTTGGATTATTCATTTGATTTAAAATAAAAGGCATTTTATTTAATAAAAAATTTCTTGAGATTTCTACACTATTTCTTTTTCTAGCACTTATAATTTTAGGGTATGGTTTTGAACTTGTTACTTTACCTATTCCAAAAGAAGATTTTCTTTTTTTTATTGTTTTTGTTAAAAGAAGTTTTGAAGATAAACTATTATTCATAAAAACATCAATTAATTTAAAACAATAATCAAATATAAAACTAAAACTAGTAACCAGAATAATTGATAAATAAAATAAAGGAGAAGAAAATGACGAAGAAATAGAAGCTTTAGAATTAAATTGAAATAAAAATCCAAAATGATTTAATATTAAAAAAATAATAAATAATAAATAAGTAGTTATTCCTATAGCTAGAGGTAATATACAAACAATGAAATTACTTTTTATTAATAAATTTATAGTAACAACTAATAAAACAGAAATATAACTTTTTAAAGATAAATACCATATACTTGAATATAATCCTTTTATACTTAATATTTCACGAAAGCAACAATTTATATAAATTATAAAAGAAATAAATATTCCTTTTGAAATAATAAAAATAAAGCCTCCAATAGAAAAAATTCTATGTGTATCTCTATTTTCTTTATATAATAAAGCAAGGTTTTTTTTGACCACTTTAATATCATTTAAATCAATATCAGAATCAGTTATAGCCGCAACTCCTAAAGGAAAAGCTGTAAAAACTAAATTATAACAAGTTATATACCAATCATCTACAAAAGTTTGTCCACTTGATAAACAAAAAAAAGAAAAATAAAATTGAGTTAAAGTAAATACAAAATTTTTATAGAAAAAATATAAAATCATTTTACTAATACGAAATAAGTTTATTCTTCCATGAATAAATAATAATCTCTTTAAAATGTGAAATTCTCCTATAGAAAAATCACTTGCTTGAACAGCACTCATTCCTTCTTCACCATGTATTCCTATACCAATATTTGCTTCCATTATCATTGATACATCATTCCCACCATCGCCAATTGCTAATGTTACAGCATTTTTATCAAATTTTTTCATTTTTTGAATAACTTCACTTTTTTGTGAGGGGGAAACACGACAACAAATAACTGTACTTGAATAATATGCTATACTCAGAAATATTTCAGTAAATTGATCATCTTTAAATAAGCCGCTTAAAATTGGGGCTTCAATAATTATACTGAATGGTTCAAGTAAATTTCTTTCTTTTAAATAATTAAATGAATTAAAATCTATTATTTTTGATTTAGTTGAATAATAGCTGGATCTTGATTTTTCAGAATTATTATTTTCCTCACCAAAATTACTTTCAAAATCACTATATCCTAAATTATCGTTCATATCATCATCATAATTATAAGTGTATTTATTAGGAAAAGTATATTTTGTATCTAAATTATATTTTTTTACCAATCCTTCAATAAATTCTTGAAATTCTGAAAAAAATTGAATCATTTCAGGATAAGGATCTTCTTTTACAATTCTTTCATCATCACCTGGCATAACTTTTAAAGTAAATAATTTTTGTTCTTTAGATAATAAATTACAACTATGACCAATATTTTCAGCTGTATCTAATTTATCTCCTGTTAAAACCCAAATTTTTATTCCGGCTGATCTTAATTCTCTTATAGTTTCAGGAACTCCTCTTTGTAATTTATCTTCAACTACTGTACCTCCAATTAAAGTTAAATTATTTTCAATTAAGTCATATAATCTATCGATTAATTTTTGTTTATTTTCAATATTTAATTCATCTTCATGCAATCTATTTACCCAAGAATCATAATCTTCTTGCCTAATTCTTCTATAAGCAACCATTAAAGTTCTTAATCCTTTTTTAGAAAAATCAACTAAACCATTTGAAACAATTTTATAATTTTCATTTTCTAAAGATTTTTTTGATAATCTTTTAATAATTTCAGAATCTGCCCCTTTAATATATAATTTAATACCATTTTTATCTTTTATAATAATACTCATTCTTTTTCTTTCAGAAGAAAAGCCTAAAACTTTTAATATTTCATAAGAATATTCTTTTCCATTTATTTTTATTGTTTTAGTATTTAAATTTGTTTCAATTAATTTATATCCTTGTCTTGCTGCAGCTTTAACTAATTCTAAATCATCTGGGGAAGTACTCATATATTTAATTTCTCCTTTATCATATTTTATCATGCATTCATTTGTTAAAGCTAGAGCTTTCCAAAATTCATGAATATAATTAAAATCTTTTCCGTCACTAAAAGATATATTATATAAAAAGGGATTATTTTTAGGATTTGCAAAATACCCTTCATATATTTGGGTTATTTTAGTACTATTATTAGAATTTGCATTTTCTTCTCCTTTTACTTCAAATATTGTTGAATTTCTTCCATATCTTTTTACTAAAACATAATTTTTTCTAATATTATTTATACTACTATGCATACTAAATTTACTATTATCTTGACTATCATCATTTTTATTATCATTATCACTACTAGTATTGCTACTAGATTTACTTGATTCACTATTATTATTTTTACTATTATCTAATGGACTATTTTTATTAAAAGAATTTATTTCTTTTTCTTTCTCATTTTCTTTTTCCTTATTTTTTCCTTTATCTTTACTTTTATCATCTAAATTTAAAAATTCAAAACCATTTTTTTCTAAATCATTTAATTTTTTTAAAAATGTAAATTTTGAATTATTAAATAGATTATTATTAGAATAACTATTTTTTTTTAATCGTAAATTTTTCTGAAAAGTATTATCATCATCATTATCATTGTTAATACTATATTCACCAAGCATATTTTTTTTACTCATATCCATATGAACTTGATTTATTACATTACTTCTTCTGCTTCTAAAACGATTTTTATCTAAAAAATCTAGTAAACTATTTTTATATATTATTTTCTTCTTATTTGCTTTTATATTATTACTATTTGAAAATTTATTTTTAAGCCTATTTCTATATGCTTTTCCAATTTTAACATATTCATAATATTTATTTCTAATTATACAAAATTTAAATTGAAGTTGATTTTTAGTCAAAGTCCCAGTTTTATCCGAAAAGATAAAGTTTACATTTCCTAATTCTTCAATAATTGATACAGCTTTTGCTCCGCAAAAGCAATGTTTACTTTTTGAATATAAATATATATCCCATTTTATAAATATTCCTTGTATCATTTTTATTATTTCTGTTGATACTATTAAACTTATTGGTATCATAGTATTTAATAATAAAAAATATGTAAAAAAATTTATAAAACTTTCAGTGTTTGGACTATTTGTTATATAAATAAAGTTATCATAAAATTTTTTATATGAGAGATATTTTATTCTATGCATAATAGAACAAACTATACAACATATAATTAAAAAAATAAAAACAAAACATAAATAAAGATTTAAACTTTTTTCAACTTTTGACATTTTTAATCTTGGTTTTTTAGAATTTAAAATTATTTTATTATTCATACCAGTATATACAACAATTCCTATTACCCAATTAGTATTTTTTAATATTGACCCTTTTAATAAAAATTCATTTGTAGAAATCATTATATCTTGTTCTATTTTTGTTCCTTCTTTTTGAAATACAGCATGTAAAGTACCATTTACATAATTCAAGTCAATATTAGGAGAATTTATTTTAATATATCCATTAAAAGAATATTTTCCTGGTAAAATTAATCTTTCAATTCCTTTATTTCCTTCAATATCGCTACTAATAAATCCTTGAGTATATTTATTTGCAACTTTTAATTTTAATGTTTTTTCTCCATCTAAAGAGGATGTTTCAACATAGCATATCCCTTCCCCAAATCCAGAATCTATTATAATCATATCAGCTGGAACATTTTTATTTTCATATAATAGAATTATTTCACCATGTTTAAGAGTTTTACTCATTGCCCTAACAAATCTTTTATTTCTAAAAACTATAACTTCTTCTTCATTATTTATATTATCATAAGTATTTCTTACTAAATCTTCTATAGCTTCTCTTATCATACTTATTCCAAGAACAAAAATTAAAGGAATAATTGCTGTAAGTGATGTTAATGGACTTATTAGTGGAATACTCTGAATTATGGCCGTAAATAAAAAATAAACATTTGATAAACGAGAAAATTGATATAATAACCCCTTGGGAATAAATGTAAAAATATTATATTTTGTTGTAGTTATTGTATTATCTTTTAATTTATATATTCTATTTCTATTATTATCATTTATATAAAATTCAAAAAATTCTTCTTTTTTATAGTTTCTTGTATCAATTTTTGATTGTTTTTCCAATAATTTTTCCATTTTATAAGATGATTCTACATCTTTTATATCACGACTTTTTGCTCTATGAAGATTCATTGACATATTTTGCTTTTTTTCATTTTTTTTCTCTTCCTCATAATTAAATACACAACTTTTCATTTTCTTTTTTTTAAATATTTCATATGCTTCTTCTTCAGATTGATTTTTACTTCCCTTTTCTTTATCATCTTTTTTTTCATCTTTCTTTTTTTTATTATTACTATTATCTTTTTGCTCATTTATATTTTTTATGTTTGTATTTATATTTATATTTTGATTTATTTTTATGCTTATTTTATCATTTTTTTCAAAAATATGTTTCATAGAAACTGATTTTTTGTTTTGCATATATTCTTTTCCTTTTTGAATAAATATACTTTCTTGGGGTTTTTGAAAACCTAATGGAATAAAATGAGATATTTTGTTTTCTCCTTCTTGTTGACTATTATTTACTTAATATGTTATCATTTTTCATTTTTATCTTTTATTTTTTTCATATTTATTTTAGTTTTTAATTTATTAAAATAATAAATAAATTTTATTTTTAAATTGTCTTATTTAATAATTTATATAAATTTCTCTT